>JAPYZM010001592.1:0-17541 GCA_030522845.1 Psyttalia concolor
TATTTTTCATCTCAATGTGTCGGAAAAGCACTTTTCAGTCCCTCGACGCAAAGCAGAGAGTGACTGAAAAGTTACTTTCCCGACACAGCGTGATGAAAATAACAATTCGAATTTTCCCTACTTGTTATGATTGAATTAAAACGATTAAAAATTGTGATTATCAACATTTGTTCTAATTCTGCATCCTAATCGCATTTTCCTCAAACCGCAATAAATTTATTTTAAAAAGGCACTTGCAGACTATGAAGTTTAATATGCGAAGAGCAATATAGTTAATTTTCGCTGTCCACGAGTTTTATTTTATCAAAGTTAAGAGAGAAAATTTTGAGAGCATTAGTCATTTTATTGCGACGGAATATCGAAACCCGAAATTTGGAATGAGATGGAGAGTACCAACTCAATGGATTTTCAGTTTTTAATTTAAACATTTCCATTCTTCATCATGAATATATCCAGTACAATATTCCCTACATTCATTAAATAATACGTGAGTGGACGGAATGAATGTCGATTATAAATTACCGAGAATATTTGACAGGATTATGAGAATATCTATAGCATAATTAAAATTTAAGACCTTCCTGAGGTCACGACGGATATGAATCATGGTGCTGATATTACTAATTCAAACCTGTCATTCCATTATGAAATGCTTCCATTCAAAACCACCGGAAATTGGGTATCAAATTTGACAAATGTACTGGAAAGAAAAAACGACATTGTAATTAAAAGGATAGACAGATATAATTTATAAATCTCACTCACTCTTGATTAATTCCAAAATGAGCACATGAATATAGTCCGGGGATTTTCAAAGTTAAAAAAAATCGAGAAATATTTTCCAAAATACCGCCACTTCAAAAGATATGTGGAATAATCGGCAGACAACCCCTGGATTTACTATGTCTCGGGAGTACACAACAGAATTAATTTTGGAAAGAACAGTCACAATAAACCTTTGTTGAAGATAATGTTCTCCCAATTCATAAATATTCAATATTATAAAAATTGGATTCTCCACAAAATGATATAATTCAGAATATTTCGTTCTCATAAGAAATTGAGGGAATTTTTTATCCTTAAAAGACGGATTTTTAATGGGAAAAATCGAATGTTCGTCAATTATTAATGGAACAATTTTCGTAATTCTTCAAGGTTTAGTTGAGTTGTTGAGTAATAGAGAATTATTACTCAACCGTGAGATTGATTTTCATTCGCACTTTTATTCAGTTCAAATGCATAATTTAGTTTAAGGAAAAACGATGGATTGCTATAGATTTTACAAAATTAAATCATTTTTATTGAAATATGATTTTTTTTGTCAATTCTAGAATTTAATTGCAGTCAAATTTTTGATGAATCGAATAATCAATCGAAAATGCACCCAAGGATTCTGCAACTGATGCTTATAAATCTCCAAGCGACCTCTGAATTCCGCCACCTCGAATGGGAAACCTGAATCAATGACCCTAATCACTACTCACATCTTATAACCGAACCATTGATAATTATCATCTTCTGAATTTGCCGAATAACTCGATTAAATAACCGACGATTACATTATTGATGCCTTTGGAAATAGAACGGTTGCGGCAGGTCATTCACTGATTCATCTCACCTCGAAGTACATAATTTCCCAAGAAATCACCAATTCTGCATTGAGGCCGTACTCCGTTTATTGAGAGCAATAAAGAGAAATCGTAATAAGATTTCTGCTGATTAAAGTCACTCAACTGTTTTACATAATTTACAGTTTTGGAAAAATGACAAAAAATCAGGGGAACATATCCATAGATTTTTCTTATAGCGAGAATCTATTGCCCAATTCAACAAATTTTTTCAGTTTGTGAAAGAGAATATTTAAAAATTGATTTTCAAATAATTATTGTATTTCCATTACCATTGAAGATTAAAATCCGATAAGTCTTTTATCAATTGGAACAAAGTCGATAATTTTGTTGACCCCTTTTAGAACATAATCAACTAATTAATTAGACAAATCGAATTATTTTTTGAGGAGTGTTGAAAAAAAGACTAAGATGTTGCGAAATGTCATTTAATTAGAGCTCTATAGACAAGATTGATTTGAATTTTTTCTAGGAAATTTAAAGCCTGAAAATATCTGAACCTAGAGGCTTGCCCGTAGGATACGGACGTCACCCACCAACCATTGTAACTTCCAGGGAATGTCTAGGGTTTTTCTAACAATGACGAACACAATTGACGAGCCAATATTATTTATTAATGAAAAATTTAGTCTTGACTTGCGTCAACATTTTCTGTTTGCAGACTCTTGAAGCTTAGGACGGGGATGTATGTAACGAGAGTGTAAAGCTTGTTGGCGGAGTCTTCGTCGTCGTTCCTTCTTCGGCTCAGGCGAACACGAACTCTGAACGGAACATTTCTGAAAAAACATTTAACAATCGGTAAATTATTGCTGAGCATATCAGTTTTTTCTTTAATTTTAACGAGTTAAAAACGATATTTCGAAGGATTATGACTATGAAGATTTCAAGAATACGATACAAATAAAAGGAAATAGTTTCGAGTTCTTTGAGTCGTGATTTTCTAGTTTCAAATTAAACTTTAACAAAACTGAATTCGAAAGTTGAATTGAATGGAGCTAATTTAAAATAAAAAGTAACTAATTAAACTCGAGATTAATGTAACACTTGGGTAATTATCCCTCACCTGATACCCTTGGACCAGAGTTGTTTGTTGAGACGAGTGTCAATCCTGACATCAGGTGTGCCCATCTGCTTCTCCGCGAATTTACGGATTTCTTTGATGGCTCTTGGTGCACGTTTCTTGAATCCAACGCCATGGAGACGTTTGTGGAGATTAACGGTGTACTCTCGAGTCACCACTTCATTGATGGCACTCTTGCCCTTCTTCTCGTTCGTCTTGGCCATTGTCACCTGTAACAGAAATGCATCAGATGAATACCCTCGTAACTTGTACCAGAAGTCTCCTATTTTTCCCGGGGGACTATGAGTTGGAATGAATCTTTTTCAATTATAAATATCTTCCTATCAAGTTACACCTTTTAAAGGAATCTGAATTTTTCTTGAAGCCTGAAGGAAGATTTCTCGAAATTACTTGAGACAATGGACAATTTCCCGTTGCTCTTTTTAATTATTAAAGACTGAAGAGTCATTTCAATTCACTTTTGCGTATGCAATTTTTTTTCTCCAAAACCCCTCCATTTCTTCATAAATGCCTTTAAGAAATAAACTCCTGATCAACTGATATAATTCAGATGAATCAAACCTCATTTTTGGAGGCGAGTGGGGTGAAATGTGCTTTTCTAAATTGCCCCAATTGTTTAAAAAATGGTCAATTATTACTGAAATTGTATAAATGTTCCAATCTCCTCTTGTTCGTTCATCCTCCACTCTCCGGTATTAATTTTGAGGTTAACCCTGACAGCCATAAACAGCGGAAACTAACCCCAAACGAATTGTTACAAACAATAACAACAACAATTCTCAACAACTAAAAAAACCCATTACACCTCGAATTCTCGTTCTCCAACAATTTCACCCCCAAATTAAATGTCATTAGACTTAAAGATGTAAACAAGCGTCTCCCCCATGTGACCCAAAAAATGCCCCTTTATCACCACTCAACCCCAAAAATATAACCATAATTCGGCACAAGGATTAACGGCGATTATAATTCCACTAAATAATATCACAATTTGTCACAAATGGGGCTGATGTTATAAGATTATCATTTCAACAAAAATCCGTCATTACCTCTCCGACAAATGGATCTACTCAAAAGAACTTCAAGCCGCGTTTACACAATCCAACAAGTATCGCTTCCGGACGATGTTTCGCGTTGAGTGGTGTCACGGCCCCTACGTTCACTTCCGGCGAGGAAAATTATTCAAAAGTACTAACAAACAATAAAACGAAACAAAAATTCCTATTGTTCGTTCAAAAAATATGAAAGACCAATAAAAACATTTAATTGTTCGGATGACATCGAAAAATAGAGCAAAACACGAGAGGGACGTAGAAACTCAAGCGACTTTATGTTAATTAGCATCAAAAATTAATTTAAAAAATCTCAGATTAATTGCACAAATAATTCTCTCGAACGATCCTAGAGTGCTTGCCATTTTCGTAATTTTTTTCGTGTGAAAATCGTCTGCAAAAAATACTTAATATTTCCTCCACTTCCGGCCAGTACAATTCTACAAAATAAACAACGACCGATGAATACTAAATAATGAAAAAAAAAATGTCAAATGCGGAAAAACGTGTTATTCCCGTTTTGCAATTTTTCCACACGAAGAAAAATCAAAGACAAATGAAGTAATTTAATTTTCCAGATGGCACTTGCAACGAACCCTCCATATTGAAAATTGAAAAGGCCCCATGAACCATTGCAAATAATGGCGTCGACAGTGTAACGTGCGTTGTTGATGCGGTTGTGTTTTTAACAAAAAAAAAAAATTGGAAGAAACACATTGTGTAATAACAAATGAGAAATGGCGATTAATAAAGGGTGGAATTCTGATTTATGGAAAACATGGGACAAACATGGAAAAAATGATTAGTAAGTGGTAGTACCCAGGCATTTAACGACAAGGAGAATGGTGGTTCATAGGCAAAAGGCGTATTGTTTGAGGCTTTCGATTTCATCCACAAAAATAAATGATACCTTTCACTGTGGGATAATAATGATTCATTGATAAACCAGATATGTTTTTATGGGCAATAAAGTATTGACGGTTGCAACTTTAATATTCCGAGTATATCGCTCTACCGAAGAGTTAATTGTCGATTAACCAATGTTTGCAGCCTCAAGATAATCAAGCAGAAGTTTAAGGAAGGCAACACTACAGGTATGTTCTATAGAATAGGCGGGATAACCATCACCAAAGCCCCTCCAAGTTTTTTTAAAGTTCATCTGTTCCTTTTCTTTGCATGAAGGTGATCCCAAACACTGGAAAAACACTGCTTATGGAAAAAAAACGACATTCTTTAACTCGAAATATTATTCGTTGTAGAATGGAGACGAGGATTGTACGAATTGATCTCAAATGGAGTCCAGGGGAATGTAAAGAAAGACAATGTCGTCTCTACCCTGGGAGAACTGATCGTAAGCATATATTATTCAACAAAATCAATGGGAATTATTGATTCTGTGAATTAATCATGTTATTCATGGTTTAATTCAATTTTCTAGACCATCGATGCAGCCATACCCTCCACGGTTGTGGATCTGTTCACTCTGATAGATGCAGAAGTGGTGAACGACAACAGAAACAATTTTTATTACATCGTAAAAGAAAGCGAAAAGGTAGGGAAGTAATTCTCAGTGCAATGTTTCTCCTTGTTGCAGCTATTGGTAGTGGTTTTACTTGCGAATGGAAGTTTTGTATTTGTTTGAATTTGGAGCAGTACAAAAGCAACATAAATATCGGAGATTACAATCGAGTAAAATTAGGATAAATAGGATAAAAAAGTAATAATGAAATTATTCTGGATTCCGCTCAATTCCAAACTGAGTATTTTTGGTGATAATAAATTATCATCTCCACTTAATGAGACCTTAAATATTACAAACGCATTAAAAGAACGAAAATTTCTCTCTATTCGGCAATGATAGACATGTTAGAAATATTTGGAGTGAAATAAAGAAAACGTTCGTAATCTAACAATCGAGAAAATGAATAGGAGCAGAAATTGAACGGATTAGTTTCTTAGTCTCCATAAAGTACGCCTTCATGTGAGGAATTCATGAAATAAAAAAAAATCCATTCGGAATGAATTATAGATGTTAATTTACTGCTTCTAAGTGTACTCATTTCCAAACAATTTAATTATCTACTTGTTTATGATGTTGTTCTTTTGGTATAGTTTCTGACCGATAGGATACTCAAAGAACGATTGGAGATTGACACCCTGCAGGACATTGGAATTCTTAAAAATAGAAACTTCAACACAAAGTTCGTCAAAGTGAAGACTAAACTTTTGTACGTAACCATTGCTTCATCTATTTTCTCGGTTCTATTGTGATGTGTCATTCCTTTTTTTTTGTTGTTTGAATTATTCAGTTACAAACAGAGGAAATTTAACCTTTTCCGAGAGGAGAGCGAAGGATACTCGAAGCTTATAGTTGAATTGAATCAGGAGAGACCTGCGAGTGAAGTTTCAAATACTTTGGAAATTGTAAAATCTCTCATAGGTAAGAAGTTACTAAAAATGAGTCAAATTAATTATGTAACATTTATTTGGAAAATACCCGAAAGTGCGCGGTAGCTCGGCAGAAGGGGTAGAGCTACATCAATCCCCCTTTGAGCTGAGAATTCAAGAAATCCAAAAAATCCACTGCAATAACGCAAACATTGTCTCCAGGTTACTTCAATCTCGACCCCAATAGAGTTCTCGACATAGTCCTCGAGACCTTCGAGAATCGTCCCCAGGACTCTGCCCTGTTCATTCCCCTGATAAAATCCTACATGTGCGACGAGCAAGTTCTCTGCGAAGTCCTGGGTTTCAAGTACCGCTCAACCGTCGAATCGACCCCATTCTCCCTGCAGAAACTTACAGCCCTTATGCTCCAACATAAAGTGATCCACCTAGACAACATTCTCCCCTGGTTAGTACCCGACGACAAAATCATAATAAAGGACCACGAGCAGTCGATGCGTTCAGCAAAAGAGTACGTTCGTAAGATGAGTATAATCTCGACAAAGGATCGTGAGGAGGGTCCCGAGGAGCGCGAGCCACCCCAGGATAAATACTCGGGTAACCAGAAGTTCGGACTGTGCGAGGCATTGCTGGAGATTGGCGCCTGGGAGGTGGCCCAGACCCTCTTCAATCGCCTGCCAGATCACTGCCTGACCGAGCAGCGACCTATTGCCCTGGCGCTCTGCCGAATGGTCCAGTCGATAGTTGAGCCCATCTACCGAAGACACTGCATCATATCTCCCAAGCTACCAGGCAGAAAGATTCCACCCCTGAACAATCCTCTAGCTCCCAAACCCATGAACGATCTCAACGACATTCACGACCAGCTCTTGCCAATGCTAATAATTCTGGGACCAAATCTTCATCACGATCCCATCCTCATGTACAAGATAATGAGAATCTGCCATGCCGCCATCAAGCAACACCCCCTGGACTCCAACAAACAGCCAATAGACAGAAGTACAAATGTCTATTACGATATTCTGACGATCCTTGACGTCGCTCTACTGCCCTCCCTTTCATTCATGGACTGTAACTGCTGCGTTGCTGAGGAGATGTGGAATATCCTCAAGTATTATCCCTACCAGAATCGCTATTGTCTTTATGCTCGGTGGAAGAATGACACACCCATGCAGCATGCGGCCCTACTCCGCAAACGAGCCGATGCCCAAAAGAAGATCAAGTCGATTATGAAGCGCGTCAGCAAGGAGACTATCAAACCCGTTGGGCGGACCATTGGCAAACTGACTCACTCTTCCCCTGGAGTGCTCTTCGATTACATTCTCATTCAGATTCAGCTTTATGAGAATCTCATTGGACCGGTTGTTGACTCTCTGAAGTATTTGACTAATATCTCTTATGATGTTCTTGGGTACTGCCTTGTCGAGGCACTCGCTGGGGCAGATCGAGACAGGCTCAAGCATGATGGCAATAGTATTTCTCAGTGGCTCCAGTCACTGGCGTCTTTCTGTGGGGCCATCTTTAAGAAGTATAATATTGAGCTCGCCGGCCTGCTTCAGTATGTCGCGAATCAGTTGAAGGCACAGAAAAGCCTTGATCTGTTGATACTTAAAGAGATTGTGCAGAAGATGGCTGGGGTTGAGGCTGCTGAGGAGATGACTGCTGATCAACTGGATGCCATGGCCGGAGGGGACTTGTTGAAGACTGAGGTATTTCTTTAACCAGGGGTTGACAAATTACTTTTTAATTGGGTGGGTTAATAAAGAATATGCCAATTTTTTTCCAACCTCAGAAAAGTTAACACGAGATTAGCCACTTGATTTTGAATGTTACGAATTGTTCTCCAAACGGAATAATTCGAAAATTATTTTTAAAAAATTAACAAATTCTTAGAGACTTTTCATCAATAGATCTATTCTTTTGAATTTTTCCGGTTACCGAGTTGCCTTCCAATGGTGATGACATTTAGAGTTAATTTGATATGTTTAGATGTGAGCGATAAAAATTACAGAATTTTTCTTGACATTAAAATAAAACAACATTTACCAACAATGGTTGAACATTCTCAATTTGCAGGCCGGCTACTTCAGTCAAGTAAGAAACACGAAGAAGTCATCCCAGCGCTTGAAAGAAGCCCTAGCCGAGAACGACCTGGCAGTGGCGCTGTGTCTGCTAATGGCCCAGCAGAAGCACTGCGTGGTCTACCGAGAGACTGACAAATCCCACCTGAAGCTAGTGGGCAAACTCTACGACCAGTGTCAAGACACTCTCGTGCAATTCGGCACTTTTCTTGGTCAAACGATGACAGTGAACGAGTACGTCGAGCGCCTCCCAGGAATGCACAACATGCTCCAGGACAATCACATCCACGCGGACGTCGCCTTCTTCCTGGCGAGACCAATGTTCGCCCATGCGATAAATATAAAGTACGATGCACTCCGGAAAATCGACCCCAATTACAAGAGAATGTCAGCCTCAGTGAAGCAGACCAAGTGGGCAGAGGCAGCACAAGCGGTGATGGCCCCAGTGGCTCTGTCAGTTCGACCCCTCCACCCGCCGAAGGTCTGGGAGGACATATCCCCCCAGTTTCTGGTGACCTTCTGGTCTCTGTCGATGTCAGATCTCTTCGTACCCGTCGAGAGCTACCAGAGGGAGACCAACAGACTGAAGCAGCTGGCAGCACAGGCTGCTGACTCCAAAGACATGAATGCCAGCAAAGGCAAGAAGGAGCAGGAACGTTACACAACTCTGATTGACAAGCTACAGGATGAGAAGAAAAAGCAGGAGGAGCACGTGGAGAAGGTCCTCGCTTACCTGAGACAGGAGAAGGACTCGTGGTTCCTGTCTCGCAGTCCGAAATCAGCCAAGAACGAGACAATTACTCAGTTCCTCCAACTCTGCCTCTTCCCAAGGTGCACATTCACAGCTGTTGATGCCATGTACTGCGCGAAGTTCGTTCACACAATTCACTCGTTGAAGACAGCCAATTTCTCGACTCTCCTCTGCTACGATCGTCTCTTTTGTGATATTACTTATTCGGTTACGTCTTGCACTGAGAACGAGGCGAATCGTTATGGACGATTTCTCTGCGCCATGCTGGAGACAGTCATGAGGTGGCACTCGGAGAAGTCAATTTTTGACAAAGAGTGTAGTAATTTTCCTGGTTTTGTGACAAAATTCAAGGTCAGCAATCAGTTCTCAGAGGCGAATGACATGGTTGGCTTCGAGAATTATCGACACGTTTGCCACAAGTGGCATTACAAGATCACTAAAGCTATTGTTGTGTGTCTGGACTCCAAGGACTACGTGCAGATCAGAAATTCATTTATCATTTTGATCAAGATTCTTCCCCAATTTCCGGTGATTGGCAAACTCTCGGGAATTCTTGAGAGAAAAGTGGAGAAGGTGAGGGAGGAGGAGAAGGGACAGAGGCAGGATCTTCACGTGCTGGCGACTTCCTACAGTGGACAACTGAAGGCAAAGGCTCCGCATATGATCAAGGAGGCTGAGTTTCATCATGTCAATGACAGAACTGCCAAGAACCAGGAGGGCAGCAATAATGAGACGAGTGATAAGGTCAGCAATGGAATAACCTCGAAGGAGGGGGTCAGCAATGGGGAGAGCAGGGAGAAGGAGAAGGAGAGCAAGGAGACCAGGGAGAAGAGGTCGGCCAGCAATTCTGGGAATCATGAGGTTGTGGAGAAGGTCAGGAAGAAGGAGGATGGCAAGGATGTCGTGGAGGTCAAAGAGAAACATGTTAAGAAAGAGGAGAAGGAGAAGGATGAGGAGGCGAGTGAGAAGAAGGAGAGGAAGTCTAAGGAGGAGAGCTATTATGGGGGCGGGGTTGATCATCTGGACAGGGATTTGTCCAGTGTCTCGAATAGCAGTGCCAGCAGCTCGGGACAAAATCAGGAAACTGAGAGAGGTATTCTAATTTTTTTGAGGACTGCGGAAATTGTTTGGAAATACAACTTGACAGATCGTTTATTCCTTCAATTATTATAATTAAATGAATTGTTCGTGGAATTTTAGAGCCCAAAAGAAGAAAAGTAGAAAGCATTCCTAAAGAGAGTCGACGTACTGAGGCTACAAGCGAGAAGAAAGAAAGATCGGCTAAGACTAAAGTCAGAGATGAGCTGAAAGAGCTTAGACGGGAGAAGAAACTCGGTCGCAAAAGGGTAAAGGGTCTTTTTTACGTAGCTCTGACGTAATTCTCTCAAGAACACCTCTTTCTAATCTTCATATTTATTCCAGGATCGAGCAGAGGAGGTCGTCGTTGCCGCTGAGCAAAAGCGAAGAAAAGACGATGATCGGGGTTGGTGATTTCAAATTTTTAGACGTTCTTTTTTACTGTGGCATTACTGTGACAATTTTTAAAAACAGTATTAATATTTCTATTATTAAGATTGCTATTGATTGATTACTTTGGAGGAAGATAAAATTTTGAAACTGTTTTCTTTTTTTTTTGATTTATAATAAAAAATTATTTTTATTTTGCTCCTGGGATGTACGAGTCTTCCCAGAATTCTCGACGCAAAGGAATTCAATGCATTCTGTTGTTATCATTTCTCTCTCCCTTATCCTCGTAAGTCCAGTATTTTGATGTATACAATTTGATTGCAGCAAAAAATACCCACCAAAACGGGGACGTGCCTGAGCACAGAGAGAAACATCATTACAGCAAGGTTCGTAGAACCAGAAATTCTGCGAATTTCCTATTTAGGAAGTGCCGAGTTCTGTCTGTATTTACTTTTTTTTCTGTTTGTTTTGTTTAGGAAAAGTCTCCTTACGCAAAGGAGAGGACACACGAGCGTGAAGGACGTGAAAGCAGAGACAAACAATATCCTTTTCATAGATAAATAGTGAATAATAAAAACAATACGCGGTCCTAAATCTGAAATTTTCAAGGAATTTTGTCAATTTTAGTGCAATTATTCCACGAAAATTCACAGATTACCTCACAAAACGAGAGGACCCCTAGGGAAATCTATAGTTTCGTAAGATAATTAAGTAACGAATGAATTATCATGGAATTTATCCTTAGCGTAAATATACCAGGAGGAGTTCAGATCCAAAACGAAGATGATGTAAACCAACCGACGGAGTTTGACTTACATTTTATATTCCCACGTTTGAATGTTGTATGTAATAACAGAAAAAACTTTCAAAGAAAATAATAATAACAATGATAGAAGTAATAAAATCTCAATAGTAAATAATTTTTATATTAAATCATCAAGAATCCAATTTTACACAATAATAAACGAAAAAAAAAAAACGTGAAACGAACTTCTAGTATAAATTAATTCTTCGTGAATTATTGTGTGTGCAGTCTCTCTGTGATAAATCCACTTTTAATGAATAAATAAGATTAATAAAATTATCGAGTAGTACATAATTTGTTCAGTCACACAGGTGCTCAGAATTCTCAAATAGATTGAAGTGAACTCTTCGTCATAAAGGCGAAGTGATCACCGAATTTAAATAGCAGCTGTCAGCCTTCATAGTTTCCTCCTCGAGCCGTTTCAATCGTTGCTTCGCGTCCTGGATGATATCGTCGGTCGAGCTACTCTCACTGAGAACTGTCTTCGAGGATTGGACTGGTGGAATTGGCTTCATAATTTCACTATTTGTGTATTTAATCAGTTGGGCCTCCTCGAGTTGTCTCGACAGTCTCACTGCTCTCAGTGTCAACTCCTCAATTCTCAATTTTTGCTCGTGCACGAGATTCTGCAACTCTCGTTTCTCCTGATCATTCAATTGTCTATTCGTCTCATTATTGCACTTCTCAGTCTGCGTCGAAGCATTTTTTGTACTGATTTTCGAGTCTTTAGTCTCTCTACTCTCTTTATTTGAAAGATCTTCCTTCACTTTTTTCAATTCTTCCTGGAGGCTTTTCAGATTCGCCTCGAATTGTCTGTAGCTGTCTCGTTCCTTTTCTAATCTGGAATAGAGGATATTTTAATCAGTTGTTGATGGGACAAGTCAACTCTCTTGTGCTAGACAAATCAGGTTTAGTGTGAGGGCACTTACCTTTCAGCTTCTCGTGTTAGTGAGCTTTCTTTCACAGCCAATTCTAATTCTTTTCTATACATTCTGCGCTCCTCCTCCTTTCTGTCTTCGTGAAATTGTTTCTCTTTCAAATTCACAGATTGCATCAAGCCCTGGGATAAAATAAAAACAATAATTAAATTCATAATCAATTGTTTAGGTGAAACGATGGAATTATTTTAAAACTAAAACACACAAATTAGGAGAGATAATCATTTCTGATTATGAAAACAATTTCCCAGTTTTGTTCAAAGGCAAATACAAATGTCCAATAGAAGATCTATGATTTTTTCTAACTGTTGAACTAACTAACTTTTATCAAGTTAACGACGTAGTCAACAAATCGTGATTTACCTGAACTTGGGCTAATTTTTCGTCCAATATCGTCAGCTGTTGCTGAATGTGGCCAGCCCTGAGCTTGAGAGCCTCCTCCTTCTCCCTCAATTCGTTATCGAAGGATTCCTTCTGCCTCATCAATTTTTTCTTAGCTGCGACAATTTTAATGCTCTCCGCAGCGATATCGCCCTCAGAGAAGTCGGTCTGAGTCCTGGAGCTCTTGGTACGGACTTTGTGATCCTCTCCGACCATTTGACCAGTGCTCTTTGGCTTCTTGAGTTTGCTAACATATTTCAATATCGACAGAAGCAGAGGAATATCACTGCTATCATACTCGGCAATGATAGCCTGGCCATCAGGCCCCTCTGGACTGATTCCCAGGGTCTCCAGCGTGTGACAAACGTAATCAGTCTGCAGTTTATTTCTATCAGTCGTTTCCAGGGCATCACTGTCACTCTTAGGGACATGCTTGCGGAAATTGACGAGCAGAGGGGCCTCACTCGCAAATACTGACACTGTGTACGCGTAATTGTGATTCCACAGGTACTCTGCAATCAGAAGGTCATAGACATATTGTTTTGCAGACTTGGGGCCGATATTCGCTTTGTCCAGAGTCATATCTTTACTTTTCAATGCGTTCACCAGGTTCTGACGAAGATGAGTGCGAACGTTTGAGATTATTCCGCATCTTTCGAACCTGTTGAGTGAAAAGAATTTTAGATTATTGGAGATCACAGGTATAAAGTGTAAGTAAAAGATATTTTTATTCAAGTGGACTTATTTTTTATTCACTCACTCGTTTCCAGAATATATTTCATGTCTCTAAATTGTAGATAATGTCAAAAAAATTGCTAGTCATCATGAATTCTCAAGAATGTATTGATATATTTCAACTTTAACATTGTCATTATTTATTATTATTTACCATTATTATTATTATCAGTCTGTAGTTTAGATGACTACGCCATCAGAGATAATTAATTATGCAAAATTACTCTGGGTTACTTATCATTTGGAAGTCACAGCGAAATCAATTTTCAACTGACCAATGAATTTACAACTCAAGAATTGGAAGTATTGTATTTATTTTTTATCAGAATATTTCAATTAAAAATCAATCTGATGAATTGTCTGATAGATTGTCTCAGGCAAAAATTCAATTGCGAGTCTAATAGAGTATTCTAAAAATTCTTTATGCTTGTCAGTAAATTTGTAATTCATCGGAAGGGTAAAGTTATAAACTCAGAATGAAAATGGATAATATGGAAGATTTGGCTCTAGCAATGCCCCAAATGTAGACAAATTAGTAGTGCTGCTGTCACAATTGATACCAAGATTCCATCTGAATTCACTAATAATTAGTAAGAACCATTGGGAAAATCTTACTGACACAAGATCCAATTTTTTTGGAGCAATTGCTGAACTTAGAGGAACTCACCACGCATAAACTGTAGAGTAATAATCACCATCCATCCCAAAATCACTTCAACCCCAAATAATGAGTATCAACACATCAAACTTAAAAACTCAATAACTAATTCCACAATCTTCTTATTAACTCTGCAATAACAAACAATCAACGCTTGTGAAGTTTTCACCGTTTTCTTTCCCGCGACGATCGGAAATAAAAAAACAAGTAGACGAGAAAAACCATCACCTTCGAAGGAGAAACCGGAGGCGCTGTACATCGCGGACAATTTGAGAACCATTCTCGGGAGATTGTCCCTCTAGTCGGGTCACGCTTATTCTCTTCCATTTCGTTTCTCCGCAGAGAACGTTTCGTTACATTTTAGCGTGATCCACGTTTCGTGTCACCGCGACTTAAAAGTAAGTAATAAATTTGAGTTTAATTATTAAAAATATTGGCTAGAATTTTTTGTTTATCAATTAGAGTTGTTGAATCAATAATTAGTGAATACGGATTTATTGAATTCGAGAGGATGTTTGTGGATATGCAAACGTGCTCTCGTAGCCTCAGCCCATGAGTGGCGTGTGTTCTCTTCTGCTTCGCAGTTTAATTGCCCCTATTTTTAATTAACAAATGCAGGTGTATTTTTAATGATGATTGCAAATTATCACCATCTTTCGACTGACTGGTAGTGATGTTAAATCATGTTCTGATGATTGAAAAACTTTTATCAAGTAATTTTTGGAGTTGATGAATGTGAGGTTAATCGATTGTTGTCTTTTACGATTGGACTCTCAGAATGCGTTACGTGGCCGCTTATCTTCTGGCTGTCCTCGGTGGCAATGCCTCACCCTCCCAAGACGCCATCGAGAAGATCCTCTCATCTGTGGGAATTGAGTCTGATGCTGAGAGAGTCAAGAAGATCATCGCTGAACTCAATGGCAAATCAATCGATGATTTGATTGCTCAGGGTATGAATACTTTTATTTCTAATGGAAATTGGTCAAGGGTAACTAAACCAGTTGTCCCTCTATCTTGTGATCGAATCTCCTGCTGAAAGTTACAATAAAATATCATCTTCAATCGAAGCACATTAATCGCCTGGACGTGCTGAAGATTAATGTCCTTAACGTCGAAAAATTTCAATCACTTTCAGATTTGCAGGAAATTCGCTTAAAAATATCGAGGAACGACGACGTTTTGCAACTCTGAAAGTAGTTTGGATGCGGAGAGTCATATTCATTTACTATTTTGATGTTTCAGGACGTGAGAAGCTCTCCTCCATGCCCGTTGGTGGTGGTGCTGCTGCACCAGCTGCTGCCGCCGCTGGTGGAGCCGCCCCAGCTGCCGAGGAGAAGAAAGGTAAAATCATTCTTCGATTCACTTTCACGTTTTTCAGTTTCGAGTGAAGTGGAAGCGATTTAAAAAAATGTGTATGGATTAATCTCGAGTTCTTTTCTGAACATTTCAAGAATATTTTTTTTTACAATTTTTTTGAGGAGAGAAACGGAATTGAACGAAAAGAGAAAAATTCAGTTGATACATCATTAGATTCATTAGTTCATAGTCTAGGATTTCAAGAGGATATATTAATGTTTGGTCGCTAAACCAAATTTACACCTCAAGTACTGTTCAATTCTAGAGGAAGGCCGGATTATTGTTTCGATTTCCGTAGCTTTTTGATTGTCTGCATTATTATATTTTAAAAATTAGTTCAAAAATTTATGAAACAATGGCGAAGACACTTGCTCAAATAATTTAGAATTCTGGAGGTAGTAAAAATTCAACCGTTACCACTTCACTCCGAAATTCTCATTCCCAAATTGTTTAAGTGATGACTATAGTTCCGTTCCCATCTTTCGCCTGAATTACCATGATGGCTATTTTTCCATCTGACAAAACAATGCACATCAACTCAACGTCTCCCGAATTATGTTATTGTTTACTGAATCGTTTGTTCTGTTGTTTCGTATTGCAGAAGACAAGAAGGCCGCCAAAGAGGAATCAGAATCTGAGGACGATGACATGGGCTTCGGTCTCTTTGACTAAGCGACTGCCTAACAGCAAAAAAAAACAGACTATTCACTAGCAGAAGGGCAACCATATGCATTATCAAACAGATTGTACGTCGTTGCATCTGCTGCTGATGAATAAATGATTTTTTTTACAATTCCAATGACTGTTCATCCGTACAAAACCCCTTTCCTCTTCAATTATGATATTAAATGCGTTGTTAATGTCACATTGCAATTAAAATTCCGATCATCATCTCCATCCCGAGAACTTCGGTTATCGTGAAGTTAACACGCAAATCATAAAGCGTTGCGCAAAATCCAAATTAAAAGACTGGGAGTTTTGATTCTGAATCCATTGACAATGAGAGCCATTGTCTTAACCTGCTCTCCTTGGAATGTTGGAAAATTATTCCTGAAATCCCGAAACAAAGTTTTGTCATTTTTAACAATCACTCTATCTATTTTGTTATTGAATAGTCAGTTAAATTTTAGTGTCTTCCATAAAATGACAATTTTCAGGACCACGTGACACGGACAATGACGAATTATTCTGAGAATTCAGACAATAATTTTCCCAAATTTTCTAGTCCCTGTAAATTTATTTGGAAATGGTGTTCAATTTTAATAATGAGCTTGAAAATCAGATGTCATTGAATTTTTAATGATAATCGACCAGGAAAAATTCAGAGTTATTATCCAGAGTTTTCAAGTTCAATACGAATTTCCGTGAAAAATTAGATATTAAATTGAACTCAAATCCAAAAGATTTAACCTTGAGATTGATTGAATGCTCAATTGTCAATAAATTTCTCAGAGCGTGGGCGGTTATGTGGACTAAAAAATCCATAAAATCCCTTAATGGAAGAAAAATGAGATTCAGACATCGAGGAATTGAACGATTGACATTACCACGTTGCGACGCAGGCGCATTTTTCCAATCACGTGATTGTAAATTCCACGTAGTTGGCGCTTGAAATTACGAGTGTGGAAAAATTCGTTTGATGGGATGCATCATCGCCGTAAAAAAAAAATGTGCATAACTATTCCTCCAGTGCCAAGGGAAGATGGCACTCAGGGAAATGAGTTCTTCGTGAATTATTCATGAAATTGACAATCGTTTGAGCTTTTCTCACCAGGAGAATGGGAAATCTAAAAAAAAACATTCGTCTCGGATCGATGCCAAGCGCATTCCTATTACAAACAAATCATAAACAATATCATCGGTCAGATGAATGACGAGTCCTCTTGAAGGTTTTATCAATTATTCGGAGATTGTTAATTATTCAATTATTTTACGTCACGAGTTGGAGGTTTTTAGTCTCGTTATAATTCGCCGTACATTTTGCGCGATTTTTTTTTATCTGAAAGAATTTTGGAATTCGTTTGACAATTAAAGAATTAAATGCGATCTAGTTGATTTTTATACAAAAAAAATTAGATAAATTTCAGCTGAAAAAATTCTGTAGAATCCATTTTAAAGGGAATAAATTGTAAATTTTAACGCAATAAATTGAAAATCCAGCGATTTTTTAAGCATTCGTGTGCCGATCAACTTGCACTACTC
>JAPYZM010001593.1:0-34893 GCA_030522845.1 Psyttalia concolor
ACTATTTCATCACGCTGTGTCGGAAAAGTAACTTTTCAGTCACTCTCCGCTTCGCGTCGAGTGACTAAAAAGTGCTTTTTCGACACATTGAGATGAAAACTATTTTTCGTAACACGCGAAAAAAGTGGTTTTGACTCGCCTTCGGCTCATGATATAAACCTCCCACTCGCCAAAAACCACTTTTTTCACGTGTTACGAACAATATTTTTCATCTCAATGTGTCGGAAAAGTACTTTTCAGTCACTCGGCGTAAAGCAGACCGTGACTGAAAAGTACTTTTCAGTCATTCCACGTGAAGCGGAGAGTGACTGAAAATTTACTTTTCCGACACAGTATGATGAAAAACTAGTTTCCAGACCGTGTGATGAACATATTCTTACGGACCCTGTGTCTAAAAAAATCTTGTTTAAGCCACGCCTGGGCAAACTTGTCCTTATCCACTTGGTTACTAACCTTCCTTTCGGCTAGCATGTCAATCTTACACGTGCGGACGAATTTTCCACGGCTAAGCTTGAAAAATACAATTTTGTCATGTTTATCTCACTTCGCATGGTTAACACGCGGTTTTCGGGTCCAATGATAAAAAATGGGGTGTGTGCCTTGTCGATAAAAGTATTTCTGAGGAATATCATTAAAAGACATACCTTCGGCTCGGCTTATAAAGTCACATTCGACAGAAAATACTTTCATCGCCTTGCGACACAAATAACAATTGCACGTTGAGCAATTTGTCAGCGATTTTTATCGACCCTACATAATTTTTATAAATTTTTTTTGCCCAACTTCTAGAAATGCCCGATTTTGAAATTAAACACACAAAATTGCGGTAACGAATATTTTTGTTAGTAATTTCTCCATTTTTAATCTTCACGAATCTATACCCAAATTGCAGGGATCGAAATTACAATTGAATAATAACATCGTTTCCAAATCTTTGATAATCCTGGAGAAAATTAAGTACAGCGGCCCAGAAATATTTTAACCAAATAAAATAAATAGAATATTATTGCTACATTTGAGATTTGGAAATTTCAAATCATCAAAACTGTCAATTAAATTGGACGAGGAAAAATTAAGTGAATGTTAAATTTTAAAAAGATTTTTTTTAATTGTGAAATCTTTAGGAAAAGAAATGTCAAACTGTTGAGTAATTTGACTGTAATCATTTATGAATTTCCCCATGTTTTGTTGGTCAATTACGGAAATTACAAACTTCAAACGCAAATTGTTAAATTATTTTCGGCTAATGTTCTCCCGTTATTTTTTTAATCCTCTTTGCTTGGGTGTGGGCTTCCAGGAAGAGTACCCGTTGCGTTTATGGTTGTCTTTGTAACGAGAGATCATTTCGCTTTCCATCATTACGTCTCGAGGGACCCACTCGCGCGTACAGTCTCCCCCAGTCGTAAAACCGAGAAGAATAAGTGAAAATTGTTTGCAAAAAGGGAATTGAATAAAGGAAGAGTGAGGACCCCGGAGGAGCGGGGAAGTGAGTTCAAAAGGGTCTGACTCCCGGTGAGAGTTGGGTCAACAGTGTCAGGTATTGCACAACAGCCAGAGAGGCTACGAGTGAGATGTCACTGTTGTATTCATCCTTTTATTGATGCCCCGACAGATTTCCCTTTTGCCGGAGTTTGACCCAAAATTGGGAGGCACGCGTCGACAGAAAACTTATGAGCCCTAAATTTTCGTCTTAATGGCTCATAATTCTTCCGAGGGGTACAACTGAATTAGAATATTTGGCATTCAAAGATTTCATCCCAAAATACAAATTCTTCTCACATCTGAGAGAGATTGCAATATTTTTTTTATAAATTTCTTCCTCATGAATAAACAATGGCACTTGATTGTAAAAGGGTCAATCATTCTACATGGAAAATAATTTTTAAATTAATTTTCTATCCCAACGTAAATGTGGATTTTGTCATGAAACTCTCATCATTTTACACATGTTTATTTTTTCAAACGAGAATAGCAGTTAGATTGGAAAGAATACGCTTCCGAGTGCAATCGGATTTCTGGGAGGTCTCAATAGTTTCGAATAATTATTTGATTCATTAAATGGATACTAATGATGATACTTTGACCGTCTGATTTTAGAAATTAGTTCACATTTACGTTTCTACACTTGGAAAATTAATGATAATTTCGCGACGTTCGTTGTTTTCAATTACTCTATGCTGGGTAAATATACAAGTCACCACATTTAGAGGTTGTCCACCATTAAATTGGTCACAGTGAGGTGCTTGAAATAAAATCTGAAAAAATCGGAAGTTACAAATGGAAGAGTCATAGTTAATTTAGAGCGAACATTTCTTTTAAAATTTTCAATTGTTGAAGAAAACTGCCATGTAAATTGTTTTAAGCTTTTGTAAAGTGTAAACTATTTTGTAAGTGTATTTTCCAACTGTTTAAATGGCTCCTAAAAAGTCAAAAATAAGAATTAACCAATAATACTGTTGAGAAAGTCACATTTTGAAATTGTCCCGAAAAAAGGAGCTAACCGACTAAACTAAGTAAATAAAAATATTTCTTGGCAGTTAAACGAAAATTATCACATTCAGATTCATTTAATGGATTCCCGAACAAGAAGTATCAATATCACAATGAAATATTGCCACTCACAGCAGGAATCATCCAGAGAAATTTCCCCCAGAACACCCTGTCAAAATACTTGCAATTCCCACTTCTCACGTCAATTTACAATATATCCACCCATCTTAGAAACGTGTCCGCCACGCGTCCTCCCGAACTCCGAGATGACCCAGGCCGACCTGCAGTTCCACTTTCCCGAGATGGCCCTTATTACCCTGTTCTCCCCATCGAGGGGCACTGGGATAATCTTAATTTACAACCCACCGACATTAACAAACATGCAACAGAGGAGTGAATTCGTGTACAGTCCTAAACTACCCCCCCCCCCCCCCATGGGGAGAAAAAAGGGATTGAGGAGTGTGACCTAGGGAAGCGCTCGAAAAAGCGCAACAAGTGCAATTGACGCCCAACGGCAGGTAGATGTTGTCGATTCCATTGTCAACAGAGCCAGCTGGAGTTCTAGACCCTCATAAAGCTGTCGCTCGTGTTACTTTTACTGCTACTTTTTGCCCAACAACAGCTATGACATTTTCATTCGTCTTTTCCCGTGGCAGTTACATCCACTGGAGATGCTATTTTGGCACGCGACAACCAGAATTTACTAAACAGAATTAGTTCTGCATGATTTTTTCAGGGGGAAAAAATTTAGAGATGAGAAAGAAATGGCAAACAAAAGATTCTCGCATCCATTGAAAAGTAAAGGCCCCCGAGAGACCTAGACAGGTCCTAGAGCCAGTAATTTCGTTTTATTGTGCCAGACGAGCCCTTCCCCTTTTTTTTTGCCTTTCCCCTTCGATCCGCCAGTTACATAATCCGGCGACAGATGTCAGTAAAGAATGAGCGCACTCTTTTCTCCGAATAAAATCGATTAAAAAGCGAGATTAAATGAATAAAAAAGAGACTGAGAACAGTTACAAAGATACCAATAAAGTCGACACAAGTGTGCTAGTGCCCACTGTGTGTGGGCACACTGGCAAAATGAAAATAATCATTCTCGATTTCACACAGCCGGAATGACCTACATATCGGCAGCACATCCAAAATGCATATAAAACCCCTTGACGAGTGTAATTCAGTCTTGCAGTGAAAGAATTGTAAAATAAAAACAAATGTATCCTGAAAAATTGTGACTCCCACTGTGGCTCACAAGACATAACATTCATTCTCACTCCCGTAATATTTCTTTTAATCGTTGCTAAAAATAATATTCGCCGTTTTTACACATTAAAAATAAAAAAAGGCGCAATGATTCGAGGTAGGGGAGAGCCAGACGGCTTCTTTGTCTCTCGCCGTCACTTCCATCCCAACAAAAGAAGCGACTCAAAGAGAAAAAAAGAAGCATTACGAGAATTCGCATGGCTCACCCGGCTTTTTCATTCACCAAATGTTGCGAAATGAGTGTGAAAACGCGACAAAATTGGGGGAAAAAATTGCCTCTCTTTGTGCCTCGTCAGTCCCATAATAATCCACAAAATAGAAAAAATTAACAAAAAAAACTTCAATAGCATAATTGATGAATTTCAGGAAATATGATTTAATATTCACCAAAGATTAGTTGTTTGTTTCTCATTTTTTTCAATAATGCGATTAATTGAGGAAAATTTATCTTCATAAATATATATTTCGAAACGAGTGCGGAAGGCAGGAAAGTGCTTATAAGGACCGTTTAAAAAAATGAAAATTCGAGGCGTGGAATGAACTACTTGCGTCAAATCATAAAAAATATAAAACTTTTCGTGTAGATGGGACGGAATAGGATATTTCGTAACAAGTGCAAAAAAGTGGTTTTTGTACGTATTACGACAGCACTTTTTCATCACAATGTGCCAGAAAGTTCACTTTTCGCCACATTGTCATGAAAAAGTGGTTTCGGGTGGTAGTTGAAACCGGTGTCGACCGATTTTTTTATTACAGAGTGCGAGAAAAGTAACGCGGCTCTAATAAATAGCTTTTTTCAACCACATGAAGAAATATTCTTTCGGTATATATTGTGAATTATACTTTGATATGCGCGGGGCATTCGAAACTTTTCGCACGAAGTACAATAAAAACAACAAAAGAATGGGAGATACTACCAATGTGCCAAAATTAACCAAAAACCGTATCGAAATAAAATTCAATAAATCAATATAAAAACTGTGACTCGAAATTCTACAAAATTCACGCAAGATTTTTTTATTTCTATTATTAACTAGCGGTTATATTAACCAAATAGAATCTACAAGAGCGACAAAAATGTATGAGTGAATACTAAAGGGCCAAGATTAAACAGAAAGATCACTAACAAGGAAAAAAAAATAGAGCTCGATTGCTCACTTTCCAAACATCCCAATAAAAACTTTACAAAATTTGATTTAGGTTCTCTGATATTGCTCATCGATCTCATTCGCGAACTATCTAAATAGAATCAAACCTGAAGAAACCACGAAAGAATTGAAATAATAGCCAATCAGAGAAAAATTAACAAAAACCACTGACATCAACCGAAACCAAAGAGTTCAATTGATTAATCAAAATGCGAGTAAAAATTATCCAAAACTCTGGCTAATTCTTTGTTCCTGTCATTGCCTTGTCCCCAACGCTCCTACTCTCCAAAAAAAACTTCTATCTCACAAAAACCCAGAAAGGATGGGAGTGACGATGAGGGTGAGTGGAGGGAGGAGGGGGACCGGCGAGGCAAAAGAGAGGATTGGCAACGAGCGTTTCTCCTCCACACAGACAACAAAGAGCAGAGTCCTCCTCTGAATGACTCTCACACAAATCCACCCACACACCCAAACCAGCCTGAACAAACCCCCCTCCCAAAAAAAAAAGAGAATCATTCATCCACAGCAACAATTACCTGTCTCACTCCGTACATCGGCCACAAGCGCCAGTCTCACATCAGTCCCAGCCTGATGACTGTTAGACGTCAGTACCACGTTGTTAACCCCACCGTCACTCATCTGAGGTGATGTTGATGATTCGGCCAGGCTCGTGCCCGTCTGTACTGCCTCCATGGGCCCGTTAACATCGCCAACTGGATTTTCCATTCGATCCTCGTGCATCGCCCGAATTACAAATCACTTATCGAATTTATTCACAAGGAAACAATTCTCAACACACGCACCGCCTCTCGTGTTGTCAACGTGTGTCTCCTTTATCGCCAACAGCCGACTCACACATTTAACTGTTACATGAATAATTTTTCCCAACTCCTCACTTTCCCTCTCTGTTCAATCCTCGAGACGTCTAGGAAAAAAAAAACGGAGGAGAGCCCACGCCGGTCCCGTCACACTGAGGATCACCTCACCTCCGGGCACGTCTCGATTACCCCCCCGTGCATAAAAAAGGCCCCCAAAATCAATGAGACAAACAAAACTCTCGAGATTGATTACTCCAGTGGCCCCATAACACTAGTGTTTTTTCCTCATAATTTCATGTACTCGAAAACGTCTTTGTCCTCACCACTGTTGCTCCTCTTGTCTATCATTAAATTAAAGTTTTAAAAAAAAATGAGAGTGATTGTCGAGCCACCGAAATACACTGGTCAATGACTGCTGATTAATCCTCCCTAATCTTATTGTTTACAAACTGTGTTGTTTTATTTCTCAACGTAGTGGTAAATAACACAGTTGTGGTTGGAGAAAAAAATTGGTGCGTTAGACAAATGTAGGTCTGTAGGCCACTTCACTTACACTTTGCATCAGGGGGAACGGGCGGGCACTCCCTTAGTCAAGCGAGCGTCCCACTGCGAAGGATTCACTCTCGACACACGGGTTAACTCCGTATTTACTTACCAATCAGCCATATTAATTATTTGTTTTTATGTGACTTTGGCTTTGAATTATTTTGATAAATTGCACGGGGGGAGTTGTTAATTGATCGGGGGCCTCTTATTCATCACCGAATTGGTATATATTTTTTTATCCCCGGGGGTCTATCTTGGCCTGGCACACACACTTCTGACAGAAAATGCAACCAAGCGGGATCCCAGGGACGGCTTCACATACACGCCGGGGGGGCGACACCTATTTTATCCGAATTAATACACTTGCCGGAAAAAGATTCTACCACTGTGCGCAGGCGCGGAATTTAATTTCTGTTCTTTGCCATTTTTTTTTTGTTCATCGGTTCGTCAATTTATGTTTTCAGGAAAGCGGAGGTAGGACTGGATTTCCTCGCCGTTTTCGGGGATACAAAGCCGCTGGTATTAATCGGAAATATTATCGTAAAAGGGGAAGATCATTGGAGAGTGTGCCCTCGAATGAGATCCCTCAGCACTTCGCGTTTCTACGTTTTACTGTTCCTGCGATTACGTAATAAAAATGAGGACGGTTTTATAGATATTTCGCGCTACGATTTATCGAGAGATCGGATCGGTTCCTCGTGTGTGGGGGGGACGTCGTCTTGGAGGTTCAACACGCGAGTCCGGAGTTTAGATGGAGATTATTTGAATTTCGATTTGAATGGGGTCGGCTAGTGTAGGTAGTTTGGAATTTTGGGGCTTTTTGAAGATTGAGATAAGGGTTTTTTTAGGTGATAATTGTTCCTACGGGATGTCGATGGTGGGGGACTCGAGTGATGGTTACAATGGGGGAAGATATTTATACAGATTTTCCCGCGGCAGCTGGCGAGATTGGTACGTCAGTGAACGAACGAAAGGGAAAACGTTAACTGTGCCAATCTCCGCTTTAGTCACTCTCACGTTCGATAGCTGACTCGTTATTTTTCTTCCTCAATTTAATTTGGGATACTGATGCGCGTGTTAAATTGTGTGAGAATGATTTGAAAAATAAGGAAATTAAATGGTAAATTATTTTTCAACAAATTCACTGCATCATTATTTTGCCGTAGGATTGATAAACAACTGTGATGCATGAATGGATTTAAAAAATTACAATCAGGGGGGGAGGCAGAGTTTTATGCGGTTTGCATGTACGTTCCTGGATATGTCTGGAAATGTCAGTAGAACATGTCTCATCAACAGGTTCACTCCCCAGATGAGGATACTCTCCGAGTTTTTTCGCTTTTGTTTGCAGGATGAGGGACCGTTATACTCTATTTGATTTATTTGATTCATTAGAATGCTCTGGAACAGAAAGAATTTTTTTGATAACTCGGTTGCGATTCCTGAACGACCGTCACACCTTAAGTAGGTCAGGTGTTACAAGTCCCCCTTTCGTCCTCTTTCGGGGGATTTTTAATTTCCTATATATTGCGTAATTGGTTACGCGTGACTGCACCAAATATATCCTACTTAATAATGAAGTTTACGAGAATATGGTACAATGTTGATGGAGGTTGGAGTGGACAATGCACTTGACTAGCGTCTTTGGGTATTACGATGCTAGCGCCACAATTTTGTATTGATGGTGGCCCGCCAAGTTTTAAATAAGCAGCGGCCACTTGAGCAGGAGGATTTTGTAGTATGTTATAAATATTTGTTATTCTATTGCCCATGCTTGAGCTCCTCCTTAATGAATTATAAATCTATAAAAAATTGTAAACATTATGAACTATGCATTGGATTCAGTGCAACCATTGCCAATGATTCCCAACCATTCAGGGCGTGTAGAAAAATAAGCAAACAGAGAAAATAAGCAACAGCTGGATAAAGTAACAGATTAAAAAATATATATTTCATAAAGGTATCGAAAATAGTGTCAGTAATTATAGATGACGTTAATTTGAAATTCATATGAAATCACAAGGATCACGCTTTATTTTTCATATCCTTCAACAGTTGGCGAGAGATGATCATTCTCTGAATCTGTGAGGTGCCCTCGTAAATCTGATAAATCTTAGCATCTCTCATGAGCTTCTCTACTGGATACTCCGAGTTGAATCCAGCACCTCCGAATACCTGTACAGCATCAGAGGCGACTCGGTTAGCCATGTCAGAAGCATAGCACTTGGCGATGCTGGCCAACACTCCTGCTTTTGGATCCTTCTGATCGGAGGCCCAGGCTGCCTTCATCCAGGCAAGTCGGCCCGTCTCCACCCCGATTTCCATGTCTGCAAGCATGAAGGCCACCGCCTGATGTTCTGCTATCGGTACACCAAAAGCTTTTCTCTCGAGCGCGTATTTTGCTGCCTCGTCGAGGGCTCTCTGAGCAAGACCCACAGCCGCACATGCTACTGGGGGACGCGTTCTGTCAAATGTTCCCATGGCTATTTTGAATCCATGGCCTTCCCCTATGAGAACGTTCTCTTCAGGCACTCTGACATCTTCGAATGTTATCATTCGAGTATCTGACGCTCTCTGACCCATATTTATTTCCTGAAAGATCAGACTAAGATGAATAAGGTAATTGAGAAGAGAACGAGCGATTTGTTGATTGAAACAATTATTTATCAACCCCACAAAAATATTATTATCGATTGATGTGGAGAGGGTTTAAAATAGCGAAACAGATTGAGAAATTCGTTGGACTAGCTGTCAATGATGAGGACGAACTTTTAGAAAAAATGATGAGTTTTGATCAGCAATTGAACAATTTTAACATTTCATTAATAATTCAAATCCATTTTGCTCTCGTTCCTCTTTATAAGAATTAATAATGCTATGAAAATGCCAATGCATTCTTTTCCTCATTATTGCCTTTATATTAGAAAATACTTCAATTTTTTCCAGCCTTCTGAGACCCTGAATGTATTAATGAAAAGTCTATTGTTCAGTCTGGTCCATATTTAATTTCTAAAAGATAATATTGGGTAGGATCTATGCGATTACTTTGATGGGCACGGGTCAACGAGGACCTTCAGTGAAACAGGTCAAACTATCCAACTCTATTAGACAACAAAATACAGGAACGGCCTGGTATTCTCACCGGTTTTCTCGCAAAGTAATTATGTTCCATTTATTATAATAATTGAAAATGCCAATTTTTTATGGCATGCTCTTAATAGAAAAACGTGAAATGGTGATTGAAAAAACAGTTTTGATCGTGGCGGACTTCAACTATGCTTTAAATAGTTAATTTATGGACACACTTTCGTATCATATGCTAAGCTATGCCACGAAAACGGCGAGAAGAATTGTTACATGCTTTTTTTTTGTAAAAGGGAAAAAATTATGCAAATCTTGAAACCGAAAGTAAAAAAAAATCATCTATAAGCCCTAATGAGATCAGACGAGATTAGGTCTTTCAAGACAAATGACACCAGAGATTGCCACACTCATTGAGACCAATAGCATCCCCCCAAACTGCAGCCCTTGACCGACTGTAAAGATGAGGTAGGTAGGTGAGGAGTTGCTCCAGCAGATATCCAAGCCTAACGGCGTCGAGCGACATTAGTCTTCCGATGGCTATACGCTTACGAATACCTTGTCACCTGAAAATTACGGGTTAGCGCACGTCGTCTCCATCTAGTTAGTGTAACAGTTGAAAAAATTAGAGGACTGCGCAATTGGCCGGCTGTATAACTGGGATTTTACATGATTTCCCGTGGAGTACAACTCCGAATGAGGTGCCGTTAAAAGTACACGATACCGCAGAAATCAAAGAACACAATTGAAGAGGCAGGGTAGCGGATGGGGTGCCAGTAAAGGTGAAGTGGTAACGGGAAAGATACAAGAATTCTTAAATTCTTATGCAGCATTAGTAATTGAAAGCAACAGTTACCTTGCGACCTGGAGTGACTCCTGGCCATTCTCTTTCCACTATGAACCCTGTAAATGCCTTGCCAGCTGGTGCTTTAGGATCTGGATTAGTCCTAGCGAGCACGAAGTACCAGTTAGCTACTCCTCCATTGGTGATCCACATCTTTGTACCATTTAGAATCCATTCTTTTCCCTGCTTTACAGCTTTTGTAGTCGTTCCAGCTACGTCTGAGCCAGCACCTGGTTCTGTCACGCAGTAAGCCTAATGAATGGGTGATGCAAATATGAAATTATTTTCAGGTTCTTATATTCATTAGAGGTGTCAACAATATGTGAATTACTAATTGATTACTATTTGGGCCGTAATTCAATGAAATCTGATACATATTAGAAATGAAAAGGGAATTTTATGAAAATTTGAATTGTTATTTATAATGCACAGGGGCAGATTTTTTTTGAAAAAAATTACCGTTCCTTTCAGAAAGTATAGCGCACTTGCGACGATCGGAAAAAATACCCGACTACATAGTAAAATTCACTATCTTTAACAAAAATTATGCACATGTCTAGACGATTTTTAGTAAGGGGTAAGCAAATTTTGTCAGAAACTAAATTTGTCATGGAAAACTAGATAACTTTTATTAAGCAATGAACAACAATTCACATACGTCTCAAAATCGAGTTGATTTTATTAGGGAGTCAGCAAAGTTTACTGAAACGGTAGAGTATTTTTCCCCGAGCAGCCAAGATATTACACTATTATATAACTGAATGGTAATTTCTACTGAATTTCTCCCTCCATGTATGACCGCCCTAGACAGAGGGTAAGAGAGCTAAATCTCACTATAAGACTTATCCGTTTCACCTATCACATCTTCTCCTCGGAGATAAATTTTTTTGAAAATCTGATTGTCTAGGGATGAACAAACCGGGATCTACCATGTATAAATTAGTAATGTTCTCCCGTCACGTAAGTGCTAGGCTACTTACAGCAACGAGCGGTTCTTCGACGAGACGGCCAAGGTACTTCTTCTTTTGGGCATCATTGGCAGCTAGGATTATTGGTGCTTGCTGAAATTATTACATAAGTAAGATGTAAGACTTTAACTGAAATTTTTTCATAGATTTGGACAAATCATAGTAAATTTCCCATAAAGGGAGGAGAAACAGGGGAGTCTTGTCTTCCTGGAGAATTGATAAGGGTCCTTTCTTGTACCGTCTGTCCACAGAAGGTACGCAGCAAATTATTCTCGTGGAGCATGAGATTTGCAAACATAATTCACAATTGACAGTAAATAATAATGAAATAATAATAACATAATAATCATAATTTCTCCGTTTGAAATAAGATATCACCGATTTTTTTTCGGATTTTACATTTTTTCAAAGTCCATAATAATTACGAGTTTTTAAAAAACGTAATTGACGATTTCTCAAGGGTAAACTAATTTTCGGCATTCTGTAAGCCCAAAGGGTGCATTTGTCCCGCTTTTTGCCCAGTGGCAAAAAAATCATTTTCACAATAATATAAGAATATGGACTGCCGCCTGAACGAAATACGTAATAATAAATAAATAAGTAAACTTATAGGCACGTGTAATATTCACTTACCCCCAGACCGGATGCTTCAAGAGCTGTTGCGACTCCGGTACATCCATAGCCAAGGGCCTCAGCAATTAAACAGGCGTCGAATGTTCCCAGGCCCAGTCCGCCTTGAATAAATTATTATAAATTATCCAATGAAACTACATTGATGATTATATTTTACCCTATACAATATTAATCCATGAAACTTTAAAGGTCACCATATTCCTGTGGGATGTGGTGGTTCAGAAGTCCTAACTCCCAAGCCTTCTTCACGATTGCCCAAGGATATTCTCCAGACCTGTCAAGTTGCGCCGCAATTGGAATTATTTCCTCTCTAGTAAATTTCTCAGCTGTCTCTTTCAATTGCCTTTGCGTTTCGTTGAGTTCTGAAATGGGGAATGGAGTTGTTAGATTTACGTCGATAAGATTTCTAGGACTCATGCAATGTAACTGAAAGAAAAAACGACCTAATATCGCCGTAGTATTCTAGATTGCCTCGGCTCGGCCCGTACAGAAAATGGGATATTTTCGAAGCATATATCAATTATACGCATATATAGTTCATCCAAAAAGCAATCTATCAGATGTATGGCGAATCTATAATCTATCAATACATATATTACCCACTGATATTTGACAAGTATTTAACATATTGTAGCGTATCCCCCCGTATTACCAAAAAAGGGGTGAAAAATCGTTTTAGAAACTTGCAAATAGCCTATATCGCTGGGAAACGAGCTCGGCTTTTGAATGGAACAAACCCCGGGTCGATCGGATCAATAGTTTTTTAGATATCGCCTAAAATGTGATCAGCCAGCCGAAAATCGCTCAAATCTGTGGGCCCCAGCAGTCAAAAATTCAAAAGTCCAAAAAATCACTAAAATTAAAATCTGAAGGCGATTATATTGATCGGAAATTTTCTCAACTTTTCAAATCCGTTCGAATTTTGGAACCACGCATAATAGTTTTCAAGATATCGGCAGTTTTCTGACAAAAATTTCAAACAAAGGCCCTAAAAGTCGCTGAAGGGCTAAAAATATCGCGGAAGTGATGCCAAAAGGGCCCAAAAATGAAAGTAGAAAGCGCTTGATCCCCTCAGTCGTCAAAAACGCTTAAAAACTACGATAAAGTGCTGAAAATTCGAAAAAAATTGAAAACGAAACGAAACGAAAACGGCCCAAAAACGGCCAAAAAGGGCTACTCAGGGCTCATCTTCTTTTTAAAAAATCGAGATTTGACATCTCCGGTCGGCCAGCTGGTCAACCAGTTGCCTGTTTGGCCCGAAAGGCTGAAATGCCAAAAAATCAAAGGGGGACCCTTTCCATTCTGCCGAGGTTTACGAAAGTCGGCACTCTTTTGACGATATTTCCAAAAATATTGGTTCTAGCGCCCTGGGGTTACGCTCATTCGAAAGCTCAGCTCATTTCCCATCGACATAGAGTATTAGCACGTTTCTCAAAAGAGTTTTCGCGGCGTTTTTACATTTTTTCGAGGGCTCATAAAATCACCAAAAAGGAGGTGCAAAATCAGTTTCAGAACTTCGAAATACCCTACATGGATGGGAAATGAGCTCAGCTTTCGAATGGAACAAACCCCGGACCAATAGGATTAATAGTTTTGGAGATATCACCGAAAATGTCTTCTAGGACTAGTAGTTTGATATCTAATGGTAACATATTGGAAAAATGTATATATGTAAATATTCATGCACTGAGATTTCATTACCAAAGCTGACGCCATGGGAGGCACTGACTGAAAATGCCCGGCTGACTGCTGGCCTGGCAGCACGTAACACCTGTAAATGTTTAATGATTTTTAAAAATATTATGTCATATATTGACGACTCCCCTCTTATTGATCAGTTGTTACAGATAATAATTATGAGTTATATTTGAAACTTTCATAATCAGTCTCGTTGGATCCACTACAAAAAGATGGGCATAAATCATGATCGATATCTCCCAGAATGCAAGATCATCGGTTTTGATGAGTGCAACACTTAACATACTAGGCGAGTACACTCTTCCGATTATTGCTCATGGAGTCTAGAATTTATACCATTGTGCTTTTTAAGACCGATGATTGATCCTTAAATACGAGAAATTTTCATCTTAATTTATGATCATATTTTTGTAGTGCCGTAAACTATTGGTATAAACAATTGATATTTGCTAAAACTTTGAGCGAAGATAATGGGGTCTTTAACTCCTAATGAGTTACTAACACTTTAACAGACCAAAATTCAATAAGAGGTCGAGGTTAAATAAGTTTCGATAGCAATAGCATTTAGTGGATTCTAAATTCTGAGAAGAATCATATAACAGCGTTTATTACGGCTGTCATAATTATTCCCCATCCTCTTTTATCAGCGTCAGAATGAATTCGAAAAATGCCCGGGATTTTGTATTTATATAGGTGTAATTTCCTTTTTTCGTCACCAGTTTTTATTTCAATTAATGTCGCAACAGTTAAAGGGGCATTTTTAATAAAAACCAGTATTCCTTATGCATATATGTGGGGATAGAGATATTTTTTGGAACGTCATGCAAGCTATATTTTCACAGGCGTAAACAACGTGGATAAACAATTATATTGGTTAATTCAATTGGAGTTGACCACTACAATTTGAATTTCTCGTTGTCCAGAATTGGAATCTTAAACTGACGTGTATGCGCTTATTTCGAATGAAACAGCCATCATATTCCACAATATTGTACCTACGTGTAGCAGAGTTCAAGTTTTCAAGACCAGCACAAGAAAATTATCACAACCAAAATTTTGAGATATTGCATATTATGCTGTTGAATGTTAGATATTTTACACGATTAGAGACTCTCTAGTATTGATACACTTGATAAGTTTATCAAAAGGTGTGAGCTAAAAATGTAATCAATTAATGCAGTGCAGATATTAATTCTTTATATTTAATTTATAACTAATAAACCTTGTAGATAGGTTTATAATACTCATTGAAAACAAAAACAACTCGAAATTCGTGTCGGAAGAATATTTGATTGACAAAATTATATTTTCTCCCCGGCGGGAGCAAAGTACTAACTTCCCTCCCGCGTAGCGGGAGGGAATTGCGACTTTACTCCTACGCCGGGGAGGAAAATCATGTTCTCACCACGGAATGTAAAATAAAGGAGTCTTACTCACGTTCTTACCAACCTCGCCTTCGGCTCGGGCGGTAATTTTGCACGTGAGCAAGCCTCCTTTATTTTATCTCCCTAGGTGAGAAATATACTATTTTTCCGAGTGTATGGATGAGACAAAGCTATTACAAGTAGAAAAAAATTGTAAGACTCTACAGACAGTTCGACATCCGAATCGTATACAGAAAGTCATTTTTAGTGAAAATTACAGAACTGACAGTTCACTTACTGATTACAGAATCGAATCAGTAAGCAGGGAATAATATTATGAGGGGGAGCGATAGAATCAGTCGACAATTAGCAAATCAGATACGTCATTTTAGAAACGAACCCCAAGGTCTTCCAATTTACCGATAAGAGTAATCAAACCAATTGATACATGAAATTAAAAATTGTTTTCTTCTGAAAAATGTTACGGCGTTTTTGGAGAATAAGTTAACGTATCAACAGGCGGAACTGGCTTCTAAAATAATAAGTATAGGTTCATAATTGTATTCGAATCATTGAAAATATTCGTGATAAGATTTCTGGGTTAATTCTATCCAATTCTATCGTGCGTTCTATATAGCAATTAATAGTTTTTTGTCGTTATGATAAGAGCGATAATTATTGGAAAAATAATTCAACTCCCGGCGAAAATATATGTAAAATTCTTGCAATATCCGCGCTCAGAATTGGAAGTTAGCGCATGCATTTTCAATACGGTATGTAATACGAAATCAACACATGAGTTGCTACCGTCATGGCTATTTATCGTTGTATGTCATCGCAATAATAGCACTGGAAAAAATAATTGCGATATTAATCTCAGGATGAGTCCAAATATTCGAATACCTGAGTTGTTGAGGTGATTAAAATTTTTTCATCTAAGTGTTCGTTGTTGCTGCTAGGAGTGCACTATCATTACAGATTGTCGTATTTTCATTATCGATCAAAGAGGCAAGTACCACTTAATTAATGATGATTTAGCTCATAGATCTACCGTACATGACATGAACAAAAAAATTCTTACTTAGTGTAGTGAAGAATTTCATATTTGAATGTGAAATTGTTGTTTATTTCTCACCTGTCAAATCTCGACAAATAGGAGAATTGGATTCGACGTTACGGGACGTGGATAATTTTCGACTAGACAGATTTGAAACGTGGGAAATAATCCGTCGAATTCGACCAACGTTTGGAAAGTGAGTATATTCCTCAAGTGTTCTCGCTAAATATGTGCGAGTAATTTGGCAGAAAATTCCTCCGGCAGACTCACGGGATTTCTTATGCTGTCAAACATGCCGCACATAATGTTAAGTACCAAAACTTTCGGAGAATACTCGATCATTTTCAAGCACGGAGAGTAAATTAATTATGCAGGGAGACAATTGAAAGGTTTATTTCAATAAATCATTTAAAAAATGTCTGATTATCGTATGGAATTTTATTGTAATTCATACTATTAATGCTCATGTTTTTTATATTTTTGATTCATTAAATAAATTCTCAAGTTTAAAGGAAATGAGTATTGATTAAAAAAAGAACTTTTCGAAGAGAATCAAAAAAAGTTTTGTCTTTTTTTCTACACATTCAAATTAAATTTTATTTTTATCTAATTTTAATAAATAAACCAATAACTGATTGAGAAGTAATTTGTATGATGAAGTTTCATATTGACGTGCGTTTTTCTGCTGGGCATTAAATGATTTTTGTAATGATTTAATCCTGCAGTTAAAGACACTATCCTGATGAATAATATTGGAGTTATCGTTTGAATTAGAAATTAGAAGTTTCTAATTTGAAATTGATTTACCTATTGATCTCAGATAATAAAATAAAATATTCCCAGTTCGTCAATAATAGTTCGAATAATGGTTTGCTGAATGTTCCTGAAATTTGATCACAGCAAAAATTATTCTTGCAAATCGGTTACGTCCCTCTTTGAATAACGCCCAGGTAAATCAAGTATGGTATTGACTTCAGTCAAGTAGATGGTGGCTGGAATCAAGTCGTCACTCATACTCAATCGTGTCAATTAAATATACTTGATATGAATAAATAGCAGACTTAGTTTAATCCTACCCAAGTCAAGGAGAGATCTTGCATTGGATAAGCAACATTTTCTGTTTGATGTGAAAAATTATAGAAATTGAAGGATAAATGACCAATGAGTACCTTACTATTTGAAGTATCCTCACCTTAGTTAACATCTTCATAAGATAAAATAAACAATTCTATGCCGATTAATATGGATGAATTTTTTGACCTGCACCTCTATTTACAAGTTCCGAAGAATGACTGAAGTCAAACCATTAATCCAGACCCTAAAGTGGAAAACTGAAAGTCCATAGTGAGGTCAAAGTCCACTTCACAGTCTTCGCCCCATCTGTGGTACATTCTGCGACTCGGAATTGTCATTATCGAACAGAACACTGTATTTGTCGTGGATGGTATATTGTTAAAAACTTAACAATGTGCGCAACATATATTTTTATATGAGTCGTGATAGTTGTTTTTTGATGAAGCTGAATTTGTATCCAAAACGATTGATTTTGCCATTGAATAATCACTGACTGAACTAATATCAGAAGAAAATGAAAAACATCCCATCTAGAGATCAGTCAGTGATTATTCAATGGCAAAATTAATCGTTTTGGATACAAATTCAGCTTCATGTTTTTTGCAAAGATGGAATTTTTCCTTTGAATTCCCTGAAGACGTTATCACATTTAGGAAAGTAATCCATCAACAGGCTCACATCAGCGCTTGAAATTTTGATTCTACGACTTTGATAGTGAACTTAAAGAACGAGATCAAAATGACTCTATATTTTTCGTTCTCAAAGTGTTATTTAAAAATCACGGCTTTTGATTTTTATTGGACGAATTTTTGTCTTCAATAAAACTGAAGAGAAGAAGTTCGAATCGAAAATGTTTAATCACCCGGAGCACTTCTTATTAAGTTCCGGAGGGTCTACTACTGGAGAAACATGTTTATGTACGAAGAATTGAAATGAATCAAGGGAAAAGATTGTAGTAAATTTTGGGATCTCCTCTCGTACGATATTTGTCGAAATAGACCCTACGAAAATCAAAGAAAGGAATTTAAATAACCTCTCACATCCCCGTAATGTCACCGGAAACCAGTGAATAGGATTTGGAATGGTCAGGATTGGATGAGGAAATATTCTCAATATATAATTTACAAGTAATTTTTTACTGAAAAATCGGATACTACAGATGTGATTGAGACGCGACAATTTTAAAAGGTGCATAGATGCGCAGACTCGGCCGCCTACTGACTACTGAGTGACAGCCCATGATGGCGTCATGCAAGCACTCATTGAGTTCATAGATCCATCATGTCTTGTATTTTCCCAGATTATTCGCCCCCAGAGTGCTAAGGAGAAGCAATTTGGAATAAATTGATAACTTTAAACAAACCAACATCTTTAATTTCTGACAATTACTATAGATAGAAATTCGGTTAGTGGACACTACGTTTTGGAGCAAAGAGTGAGGTTAGAAACTTCAGGTAAAGTGTCAAACTGGAGCAGGTGTCGTGAAGATAATTGAACATAAACACCAATTGAGGTGATGTTAGTTTGATCACAAATGGAAATAGACATTCATCCTTTGACGAGTAATCCTACAGCAGCTTGGCAGGACTTAGCTCAACATCAAAAGGTCATCAAGATCAATGCCAAAACACCGACGACCGAGGCACCGGAAAATAAGGTGAGCCTTATATTGTTCTATTTATGTTTTCAAAAATATGAAATACACTTGTTCTTGTAAAAATTATTATTCTTTCTACTTTTCCTCGATAAATTCATAATTTATATTTAAGTCATAAATGATACTATTGAGAGTATTCCTGGAAATTTTTAACAAATTTAAGCCCAGCACAAATTCCACAGAATTTCATGGAAAAATCAGTCAGAATTCTAAATTTCTATTTCATTCTCAAAATGAATAATTTATGGGAAATGAATTGCCATAAATGAATTTAAAAAACTGTAAATTCTGGTAAATACCTCATTGTATTTTCAGAAAGTTGACAATATCCTCAATTCTGATTTCGGCCAATCAGACTGTCGTATTCAGAGTTACGCAATACGTTGTAAACTGATTATTTTTGGTAATCAGATCAGGCCTCCACTGGGCGGCCCAGAGTTCAGTATTCAGTAACCTGCCATACTTCTCAAATAAGATTACAGCGATAATTTCTCTCCGGCTTATGATAATTTCCCTGTAGTTTTTTATATGCTGCCTCTAGTTTCGCGATTTCCTGTAATCAAATAACTCCCAAAGTATACTTTGTGAAAAAAAGGCGATAAAAGTAGTCAAAATGACGAGGTCCAATTCGCTCATGGTTTCCCGAAAATTTCTGGCGCTGCGTACTTGGGTTTTTATTGGTATTACTGCTGACAATTCCTGTTAAATGACTGACGTCTATTCATTTGCATTCACAAAAAACCATCCCGAAGCAACGTAGTTATATTCCCTCTTTTGTATTCTTCTCATTTAAGTAGCTTGTGCTCGCACTAATGGCCAAGTGTGATAGTTAACTACTTCGAAATCGCTGTGCATAATTACAAGTAAAACAATGATAACATCGTAAGCAAATCTAATTACCAAGCCTGTGCACAATTTCCGCAGATCGGAAATTAGGTCTGCTCACGATTTAATCATTATTTCACTCGTTATGAATTACGTCGTTTTTGATGTGACAAGCTTTTACCCCTAGGTCTTAGCTTAAAAAATAATGGAGAGAACCTTGATATTTGCTATGATTGCGGGGCTTATCAGAAAAAGTTTGGAATCTTATATATTCGGAATTGGACCATTTACGTAAGAGGTATTCGGAAGGTCCCGGGTTCTATTCCTGGTCCGAGAATATCTGAATTTTTTTTCAGTTATTTGTCGATTAGAAATATTGAGAAGGAATTTCCAACTATCCAAAATCCTTTCCATCCATTGATCCCCCTGTTTTACCTTAAAAATGTGGAACGCATTCCCTAGCCAATGCCAAACTGTTCTTTCATCTGTTATATATGAAACTCTTTTTCTCAATATTTAAAAACTAATGATGTGCTTTTATTTATTTCTTTATTTTTTTAATGTTAATGTTGTAATCATCTATTTAAGTCGCACGAAATATATAGACCTTGCCATTCAAATATTTATAGATAGTTTGGTTTCTTCATTTTAGGAGAAGAAAAAAAAAATATCTTTCTTATTTCTAATTTTTATCATTTCGTGCATATTGTTGTCCTGCGAAAAGATAATAATTTTTTATTCTGTATTGACTGACATAATGTCAAAGAGAACTGGCTGCTTGTCTTAAGCATGTCGTGAATTGATCGAATATTCATGCGATTTTTTAGTTCAAGAACATATTTTTGTGATAGAATAAGCAGACGAATAGATAGATGGTTTCATTTTTTTTAAGTATCCAATAAATAATCCAATAGGAATCATAATGCTAACTTCAATTTTTAATATCGATACTAGCGTCTAAGCTTCCGATGAAATTTTGTGCTCATTGATCGCGATTTTTAATATATCTATATTCTGAGTCTGTCTTATTACTGCCCTCTCGATTGTTTTTGCAAATACTTCTTCTGCAATATTTCATCTATTTGTATCAAGTATAAAACATTTACCTTAATATTTCGAGAAGCCTTCAAACAATAGCTCGCTACTAGTTCCCGCATAAATTTCCAACAGATTTTATCGAACGTAAATAAAAAAATGTTGGTTTGATTGTCTTTGCAGCTTAGAGTCGTGTGTATGAGTGATACTCACTCGTTAACTCCCTATATCAAGTTTGATATACCACCCGGTGATATTTTTATACATGCTGGAGACTTTACGAAGTGTGGAAGTCTTCAGGAAGTCGTAGAATTCAATAATTGGATAGGTAAATAATAATCTCGATTAATATTGTAATAAAGAACATAAATAGCCGACTGCGATGAATTTTGAAAGAATAGTTTTTGGAGTTACGAGTCCGAAAGTGTTTATTGAAATTCTACAAAACTTTTGTGAACAAGGATAATTGGTTGAGTTCTATAGAATCGACCGAATGGGAAAAAAAACATTGTCATTACGCTGTGTCGGAAAAGTAACTTTTCGACACATTGAGATGAAATAGTATATTTCGTAACACGTGAAAAAAGTGGTTTTTAACTCGTGGGATTATATCACGAGCTGAAGGCGATCCCACTCGCCAAGAACCATTTTTTTTCACTTGTTACGAAATATACTATTTAGTATGACATGATCTGTCCAACGGATCGTTAAATGGATCTTTCATTCCTTCTTTAGAATCGAAGAATGTTAGTGGAGCAGTTGAATGTTTTTAAAAATAAAAAATGAAAAACGGAGGTTTCCTCCATGGGTTTGGTAGAATCGGTAGAATTATCTTTTTTCTCACTTTCTCTAGGAAAAACTTTCAAAATTCCTCGCGATCTTTTCTGAATGGTTAAAAATATAATGCCAAGTTTTTCTTTTTTCACAGGTAATTTACCCCATAAACACAAAATAGTAATAGCCGGTAATCATGAATTATCTTTTGACCCGACGTTCACTCACCCCTTCACCACTCACAGCAGTGGAGACAGACATAAGCACATGGGGACGAGTATTTTGGATAACATCCCAACACTTGGAATGTCCAAGGATACTTTGGCTGAAGCCATTCAAACGGCCAATGTCAAGGACTACTTGACAAATTGTACTTATTTAGAAGACTCAGGGTTAACCCTGTATGGAATCAAAATTTATGGAACCCCTTGGTGAGTCTCCAAAATGGTCTCAAAGCATTAAGCTATGGTGAAATTTGTTCATAAGTTTTGTCTTAAAATATTGTTCCCTAAATTATCACTTTGTAATTGGAATTTCAGGCAGCCGGAATTCTGCAAATGGGCCTTCAATGTGCCTCGGGGAGAGGCCTGCCTGTCCAAATGGGATTTGATACCCTCGGATACTGATATTCTAGTCACTCATACCCCACCAATTGGCCATGGCGATCTCTGTTGCAGTGGAGTTCGGGCTGGCTGTGTGGAATTGTTAACAACTGTGCAGCAACGGATTAAACCCAAGTACCATGTTTTTGGGCACATACATGAGGGTAAATGAATCTGTTTATGTATGCATACTAAAAACAAAATCTGTACTTTGGAAATTACAAACTTATAAATAGGGATTTTGAAAATCTCCATTTGATTCTTCTGAGAGTCTCAAACTGAGATTGTTTTAAGCCTCACTTTTAACTCTACGAAAGTCTTCATTTCAAGCTTTCGATAGGCTTAACTTAATACGTGCAGAAAATTTCAAAAAAATTTTACGCTTACTCTCGAGAATTCAAGTGATACTAGTCTGACGATGTATCCTTTTTTTTACAGGATATGGTATATCTTCTGATGGAAAAATCATTTATATCAATGCCTCAACTTGCGATCTCAATTATCTACCTAGTAATCCACCGATTGTCTTTGATATTACGTTACCGGATGGTTTCGATAAGACCAAGACTTGAATAGCTTGTAGCTTTTTTTATTTAGGTATTTATGTTCTTATGTATGTACTCTTCAGTTATTAACCATAGGCTGAGTATTGACAGGGTATTTTAGAATGATCAATGAAGGAAGTTAAATCAATAAGGATATCCTTTTACAAATTGTATGACATGGAAAATTTTTCTTAATTTGAAAAAACCACCTTTTTAACATATTTCTTTAATAAATAAATGGTAGGAAGTGTTCAAACTTGGAGGAATTTAGTTTTTCCCACATAGGGACCAATTTGTTATAGTTTAGAAACAAATAATTTTTTAAACGATGGATTGATTGTATTTGTAGAAAGGAATACTCTTTACCAATTACATCAATTCCAATTTCTATGTTTTTTTTATTCAACTTTTTCATGAAAATCCCAAAAAGGAAGGTCTGAAAATTAAAAAAAAATGTAGATGATTAAAATCCGAGAATCAAATTTTATCTTCAAATTGGAAAACAAATATTGGGCATCAATTTTTCAATTTTCTTCTTACATTCCATTACACAAATCAAATTAATCAAGAGAAAGGGACAATTTCAAAAGAATTATACTCACCAAATTTTATAGAAAAAGCAATGTGTGCTTTATGTTGAATTTTTATATAAAAAATGTTTCGAAACCCCAATAAAGTTGCCGAATGTTTAGGAGAATGGCTTGAAAAAATCAGAATTATTCAATGAAATCGTAAAAAAACTTCGGAAGATTGATAAAATCTTAATTTGGGGCTTGAAAAACTCCATCCGATGCTCTTGAAAGGTTCAAGTTGAAATTGTTTAAAGTCTCACATTCAATTCCCTGAACGTCCGAACTTGAAAATTTCTTCAGGCTTAAGTGAATTTGATTGATTTTCAAATTAAAACAATTTCATTCATTTATTGAAATCATCAAAGAACTTTGATTGGAGTTCTATAAAATTTCTCAGAGTAGATCCTAAGTTTTTCAATTAACTAATAAATCCTTTGGCATCATATCTTGTAAATAACTACAACTCATCAAGTAGTCCCTGATATTGATGGTTTGGATAGCTGCAGCTAGTGTTTTCAAATTTATTAATTTTTTTAATTTCAATTTTTGATAAATGTCTCGGAAAAAGACAATTTCAGATTTTAAAAACTTTGCAAGTGATTCAAATCTGAGAATAAAACTCAACACTCAAGTTGTAACAAGATTGCCGAAGCCGAAGTACTCGGATATTCTTAATGAAATAAAAATCACCGTAGAATTGAGTATTTAAAAAGGATGTATGAAAACGGAGGATCGTTCATTCATTCCATCAAGTTCCTAGATGTCATTGAATGGGAAATGACTTAGAACAGATGTAAAACGCACGCTTTTATTTTCTTGTCCATTCCGAAGGAACTCAGCAGTTTTATTCATAAACAAGTGCTGACATGTGCACAAGAAAATTGTCTAATTTATAAGTGGCAAGAATGTTTTCTTTTTCATTGCAGGAGAGAGAATAGCAATGAGATTATACCACCCAGTGACAGAAAAAAAGTATGTTTACACAATGATAATTAAAAATAGATGTAATTTGAGATAGCGTGAGAATATTTATCTTTATTTATCGTTGGATTCATGATTTTCATCTTTTTCTTTCATTCAGGGGTGGTATCAGATAAGAATGTCATTCAATCAAATAGGTTTCTTTCAAAACATTTGGAATACTCTCACGCTCTCCCTCTCTATTTGCTTCCAATTAAAACACAATAAAAAAGCAAATCCAATTTTCTTTCGATTTTATTTCAAGACTGTATTGCGACCAACTGTAATCTCAGACTCCATAACGCATCTTCGCTTTTTGTACTTTATACCGTGTAATAAATTAATAGGGAAACTATTATCACGTTATCTTAGTCGTCTTATCAACCCAATTGCCCGAGACCCGCTCTTCATTTCTGGATATCTCTGTGAGATCTTCACGCAATATGTTTCCCTATCATCCCTCCTAATATTACAATTTGCATTCAGTTAATAGTAAATTCAAGATAGTTTTTCAGTTGTCATATAAAAAAAATGTTGTCCTCACTATTCATTGTATCGTTCACACTCCAAATAGGATGTGAAAATACACGAAAAGGTTTGTTATAACTATACAAGTGATTGTAAATAAATTGGGTTATCAATGAAATCAATTTTACATGATGAAGCTATTCATTTTTAGGATACAGTATCCCAAGTTATGATCACATGTGTTCAGTTTTTTTTATTGCAGTCCGTCCGAAAAGTTCCGCATAAATTTCCCTACAGGTTGGTTATTGTTGACTTCTCGACGCCATACAACAAAATATGAGAAACGCATCGATTGATAATGATAATTTTTAATGACTGATTGCCAGACTTCGCTTTTCACTCGGTCTGTAGAATTCATTATCCTCACAAATTACATTTACCAACCAATACGTTAATATACTGTTACTCTTCAAGTAATTATTTTCATTTATCCACACTCGAAGAATTTGGTGGACACTATTGTTTTATTTATGTTGGACTCCTCTTCTAATTTATTTATAATTAAAAAAACTCTTATTCATTCCAAGTGTGAAAATTGTTATCCATTTAATGCATTCGCCGATTCCTAATTCGTATAATTGGCATTCTATTAGCATCAAATTTAGGATAATCTTTCAATGGTTATAATAAAAATATTTGTTTTCACAATTCATTTCATCATTCGCTTTCAAAATAAAATGTGAAAACACACGAAAGTATTTGTTAACTATACAGGTAATGATTGTAAATAAATGGATTTATCAATGAAATCAATTGTGTATAATGAATCTCATCACTTTTGGGGCGCAATATCAAAAGTTAATTTACGTGTTCGTTTTTTTTTCAGGTGAATACTTTAATTCGTTGCTTAGCAAAATTAATGGAATATTGTTTTATTGAGGTTTAACTCTTTTGTATATTTTCTGTGTTACTATTAATACCAAATATAGAAATTCTGAAAATTTCGTGCGTTTCTAATTCGGACGTGTTCCATTCAATTGTTATCAGATTTCGGATAATTTCGCACTAGTCATAAAAAGAAATTCTGTTCCCGATAATTATTTTATCAGTAACACTTCAAATCTGTAAAAATGAAAGACAAGATTAATAAACTAGGCAAATAGTTGCATAGAAACTCCTTCATTAAATATATTCAATTTATTTTCGAAATTATTGTAAATCGGCGATCTGAGAAAAAATTGATGGACTATTTGTCTATTTCGGTTTAATTTCTTTCCAGTTTTAAATTTGTCCACCACTCAATGGATATTATGGAATTTCGTATTGATTTGATGCATTCGTGTCCCAAAATGATTCTTCAAAAGTCTACAGTCTATTTCTAAAAAAATATATATATTGGATGACCTGAATATCGAATCGTCTAGCTCAATCGATCCAATCTAAGTTGAAACAAGAAAAAAAGATGTATATCGTCTTCTAAGGATTTTTTAAAGCTCGTCACGTAATTTTTCTTCTTAATTCTTGATATTATGAATCATTCTTTCTATTTATTTAATTTTTTATGTCATGCTCACTCCGGCAATTTTTTAAATTTTTATCTTAAACTGCGAATAACAATAAAACTGCTAAACGTACGGTTACAATTTGAGTTTTCTTACATAACGTTGTTAATCATACGAGTTACCTCAATAGGGTACGTTTGAAAACAGGTACGATACGGATTCACCATTGTGGGTTCTCCTTACTGCCTCAGCGAACATCATAGAGACATCGATGCACTGAAAAGGGTATTACAATAGATAAAAAAAAAGTAACATTACAATAGATAAAAAAAAATTTAATCCATTGAATTAAGCTTCAGGAGGTTCGAATTCGTTAATTGAATTGCACGACAAAAATGAAAATATTAATAGATAATTTTCCGAATTCAAAAACATTTTTTTTTAATCCTCCGAAATTGGCAAATGTATTGAATGTCTTCACGCTTCATGTGTCATTCTTTTTTTCTATTTACCTGAATCTTGGGGCAATCCTTCATGTGTCCGTCCTGAGGAATGGTGTTGGTGACAACTACGGCCTCGAAGCATGCATTATTAATCCTGCTGATGGCTGGGCCACTGAAAATACCATGAGTGAGAATAGCATAGACTTTAGTCGCTCCTGCTTCGAGTAATTTCTCAGCAGCATGGCAAATCGTTCCACACGTGTCTGCCATATCATCCACGAGGATTGCAACTCTGTCCTTGACATCTCCAACGAGTACCATGCTAGCTACCTCATTAGCCTTCTTCCTCTCTTTGTGGATGAGGGCGAACTCAACGTTCAGACGATCAGCAATTGATGTAACTCTGAGAAAAAAAAATTTAATCATTCATAGCAGTCATGTACATAACATTGTTTCCCTGCTCTATTTTGGATGCTATCGATTCGGTAACAATTGGTTATGGACCAGATGAAATAATTCGATTTTTAATTTCAAGGTTTCACTAGAAATTGTGACATTTTTAACGAAAAGGTAAATACATTAAAAATTGGAACAGATCGATAATCAATAAGATTGCCATTAAACTTCATTTTAATTTATAATTTTATTTATTTTTATTTTTAGTCAACAGAAATCCTTCTAAAAATATTCCAAGGTTTGTGATTTTTCAATTCCTTATTAAATTTTTCTCGAGAAATTAAAAATTTTTCTATTTCAATTCTAAATTGAAAAATGTTTATAAAAAAAATGTATATATATATAGTTGCTTGTATAAAAATCATAAATATCATACAAATAATTTTTTAGAGAAAGCTCTTCGCCCCGCCAGCATCAGGTGATACAATGATACTATTTCGCCACTCAGCAATATTCTCTTTGATCCACTTGAGAACAGCTGGTTCAGCGAACAAATTATCAACAGGAATATCAAAGAATCCCTGAATCTGACTGGCATGAAGATCCATCGTGATAATATGATCAGCCCCAGCAACTGACAGCATATTAGCAACTAGTTTCGCAGATATCGGAGCACGACTCTGCAAAACACAAAAAATATATTGTCTCCATCCAAAAAATAAACCTTCCTGATCAATCGCATAAGTCTCCTCAAGTCCATTTGCAACGGCTAATCCCCCTGCAACTTCAAAAACACCTGTTAATCCTTTCCTTTTTCCTCGCTCTTGAATACTTTAATTTCTATCCAAAACAATTATTCTGTTAAATTTTGGCCTCCGGGTTTGGACCAAGTGCCTCTCGTGGTAGAGGACAAAATATGAATACAATGACCAGATATAATCATCAAATAGCTATTTTCCTGTCACAAATTGAAATAAAAAAATAAAATATGTAAAAAAATAAGATAGATAAAGGATAAAGACGTGTTGCAAATGCACCCCAGTTAGACTCCATGGGCACTGTAAGTAAAGCAATATCACTAAAGTATTATTTATTAACAAAAAGATTAGCACAATGCACATAAAAGTATCCACGAAAATTGAAAAACTAGGAGATGAAAGACTTAAAGTCCACGTAAAACTATTCTATTTTTCGTCTAATCTCGTCCTGAATCATTCTCTAACTCAAATGAACGATGAACTATCGAATAACTTGAACGATAAAGATGACCATGTTATGTCTCCTGATACTTTTAGGCACATCGAACCGGGAATAAAATTCTTCGTCATTCAATGGCAGTCTAGAGATAATAGGCAATGTAACTTGACAGAAAGCTGGTGGTTACCGATGGCTCTCATTGGGTTATTAAACTCGGAAAAATTAGATGGAACATGTCAACAGCTCACATCCGTGAAAAAATAATCAGGCATCAAGCAGTCTCATCTCAACTTGACTAAGTCGATTAGAAATAAAATCTAAGTTTAATTAGTAATGTAAATCACATTGTCATTAATGGAGTGAATAAGCGATAGAGTTCTGTTAGTACCCAGAGAACAAATGTATTCCATATACCCCAGGACAACCAGAAACAACAAAATTAAAACTTGTAATCATTGCTGATAACACAACATAATTTCGCTATCGTATTAATATTTTGCCCTCTCATTCAATGGATGTCAAGAAAGTTGTTTGATTCTGTTTCTCAACTGAAAATTAAAAAAAATCATTCATTCATTGGGTTGCGGGGAAGTCGCTCTGCCTTGCAGCCAAATTACAATTAGAAAAAAAAGGTAATGACTATTCACACGCCCGATAGTAAATATTCCGTGGATATGAGGTAATGTCTGTCGTTGATCTAAGATTTTTGGATATAGATGTGCACATCCTTTCAAATTTCGATCACTACTTTGTTTGAATCCGTAGTGTTGTGAGATTGACTTCAATTTAAAATGAAATCGCTCATAGAATTCCTCATTCAGCTTGAAAATTCAAGAAAAAATGTGTTTTTCCCGGCAAGCGGTAATTAATATCTCATTGTCAAAAATAGACATTAGCAACAATTGAATTTTCAATAGACTGCAAATTTCGAGGAGATGCAGCCTTTTCTCAATCAATTATTGTGTTAAAAATTACAACATTTTTGAAAATTTGAATGCTAACTTCTCGAAAACCTCAGGTTTTTGGAATTTGTCTCAGTCTCATTACCACGAATATTGGGTACATAATGGTAAGTGTTGGCAAGACTTAACATTTTTTCACGTTTTTTTGTTTTTAAATAATAGTTAATTCATTTGTGAAGGGTGACTGAATAAAAAACACCAAACACAGGTTAAGAGTCTTGACGTTCCTTGGTGGAGCTTGTATGTGATTCATTTCGCGGCTCTGTCTCCATACACTTGTGATCTGATTTGATTACCGTAATAAATAGTTGTATTTTAAAACAAAAGAATTTTTTTTAGAAAGAAAATATCGCAAGTATATACCTATAGGACTATAAGATTCGCGTTATAATAAGCATAATGAGAGGTTTAAATTCACTGATATTAACCTAATAATAAGATACGAAATTAATTAAGAATCAATTTTCTGAGACCGCGTATGGTGTATATAGCAGTTCATGAAAAAAACAATTTAATGTACGTGAACATCCGCAATCTTATATGAGATGCCTCAATTAATTTGTAATTTATTCATAGCAACCGGAGTGATCTCGCCTAATTTTTCATTGAAAGTTAAACCTTGTAAACATAATCCCAGACATTACCAATGCGTGTGAATAGACGTTGCCAAAAAATAATAATCAAAAGGTCTCGTATTGTTAGTCCTACGGATAATCAACTGCTGTATGTAATTAATTGAAAAGTAACGATAATTAAACGAGTTACAGTAAAAATTACAAAGAAAACTTCACTCTGAAACCTCTAAAGTCTGCTCTCAATTCACGTTTATTTGATCGGTTTATGTTTTTTTATTTTTTCTTTACTTTTGCTTTCTTTCAATTTAGTTTCGGATGATACTCACTGTCGACAGGTCGGGTACAAAGTCCTGAAAATATGCAACTGTTCAGAGACATATTTCCCTTAATAATGGATCAAATGTAAATAAACTCAGAAGATAAGTCTATAAAAGTATTCCTCCATAAACAGTAAAAATACTGACAACAAAAATCGATTTTAGAATAATCATAGCAGAACGTATTTAAATTAATAAATAAAATCCCCGATATTTGTGCTGGGTACATATTCTCACTTGTGTTTTGCAACAGTTTATCATTCAATGATAACCCATCGCCTTAAAACAGTGTTTTCGAAATAGTTCCAGGGGGGTCTCTTCTTGATAACAGATTGTTGCAGTGGAAAATAACGGATTTCCTCAATGAATTCATTTCGCTCACATTTTCATGGAATTCTAAAGCCAGAGACAAATAACTTCAGCTGTGAAACAAAATTCATGAATAAAAATTTTCCTCATTCACTTCTTATTATCTCAGAAATGTGTTAATATCCACAGCATAAAGTATTTCATATATAAGAGAATGAAAATACGAACGGACGACAATATCATAAGCGTGTTATGATGATCTAAGCGGTTTCTACAATAGGGAACTTGCATACTTGTTTTTCGCATTTTTTATCTCAAATTTGGGATCTAAGTGAATAATCTTGCATACATAAAAGTTTGCAACGTAACTCATGAAGATTTTTTCAATATTGTATACCAAAAAATAATAATTCTTGTTTTTTTTTTATTTCCATTGCTTTTTTTCGAGTTTGAAGTGAGACCCTCGGCAGGTTCAATTTCTAACTTGAAAGTTTAGAGTTGAAACTTTAAAATCACAAGGCCCGAATTGAAATTTGTGTTTACTTTTGTATCAGATTCTTAATGACGGCACATAGTTGAAGGCCGGACCAATCTGAGAATGGTTGGCGTCGATCTAACCCAATCTTCAAGGGCGCCAGCCCATGGAGGTTGCGTACTGCTTACTCTCTTCACATTCAGCCAATGAGGTATTACTCAACTTTGTCAAATCGCCAATGTAACATCACGACCAAAAAATTGGACTTGAAAGTCACCGAGGTTTCAATTAATTATCATAAGACATCTAGCGGCTATTGTTCGGCATTTTTTAATATGTAGTTATTAGTAGATTCGCAAGAATATGTAGGAACAGAAATCTAAAGTAATTGAGCGCCATGCAAGTTCCCTATTAACCGGATGAATCTGTAATTGAAATATCAAAACATGCATTTTATACAATTGATAATATTTTCGAAATAATAGTGATGAAATATATTGAACGCTTGACGATCCCTGAAGTGTAGCAAAGCCGATTGAGAATAAGCATCTCTGAACAGTGTACAAAAAAAAAACATGTGAAAGATGTGACATTCTGGTAATCCCCAAGATGACAAATAATTATTCAATTTAGTACAAATGTTGATATTTTTCCCCTCCGGATGCATTAAGCTACAGAAAGAAGAAGAGAATAATATTAATACCCTGAATTTCCACTCGTTCGACTTCATGACAACAGTTTTCGCGCCGTTCTTCTCGGTACCGTCACCTCCCTGTGAATTAAGTACACAAAACAAAACAAGAAGGGGCAAAACAGAAATTTATCGAGTCATGAAAATCCTTCCTCCATTCCCCTGGGTATTATCCATCACAAACCGCTAAATTACTGAATTACTATTCCCTGACCCTCCAACAAATCACCAAAGCACATTATACTCTTCGGTTTTAGATGACACATTGAGAATTTAGAAAATTTACCAGCAGCTCTTGTGCTCTTCTAATTGGTTGATATATAGATTTGAAAAAAATGAAAAGAAAATCGAACGGAATGCACCTTGGATGGTCCTACCTTGTCCTTCTTGTCCTGTCTGGCATAAGGGAAGCAAGGGATGACAGCTGTAACACGCGATGCTGATGCTATTTTACAGGCATTTATCATGATGAGTAGCTCCATCAAATTGTCATTCACCTCTCCACTTCCACTCTGTACAATGTAGACGTCTTCTCCCCTCACGGACTCTCCTATCTCGACGCTAGAAATAATTAATTCAGATAATTCTATCAAATGTTGATTATGAATAGAGGATTAAGGGACTCATGAATAGACGCGAAGATGTTTTTGTAGTATTTGATTTATCTTGTCAAATTAATGAAGTGATAAATTCAGTACGACTAACTCTTAATTGGAATTTTCGAAAATACCTGTGAAACAGCGAGAGATTGCGTAATTTCTGTAAAAATATTCTTTGTAACGGTCTTTTGGCTCTGTAGAAAAGCTTGTGATCAAAATTTAGCTATTTCCCTTACTTATTTGTAGTTATTATGTATAGTCATTTTTAATTTATTTCCTTCATCTTTTCTTGATCGTTTTTATTCACGTAGACTAGTTGTACCTCCACTAAATTCACGGGAAAATAGCGGTGATTTAAATTCCAATGGAGAATTGACATTGACTGATTTTTACAGCAAAGGTGTGGACGCCAAGTTTCCTCTTCAAAAGAATACAAATAAACCTCCGAATGTATTGATTTCATAGCCACGTAAATTTTTTCCTGCTCATCTAAATAAACCTGTTTTATCATTATATCTTCTAGCAACTGGACCAAACACTGTTGAAAGTACTTAATTCCCCCCTCCCCCTCCCCGTCATGCTAGAAATTTCCCGTTTCTACCAGCTGAGGAATTGCCACTCAACAATCTCCCGCGTAAATAATTTTTCTCAAGTCCCAACGTCGTCAACTCGCAAGGAAAATTATTGCCGAGGAAATTAATCATCAGGGTCTAATGTGGAGCAATAAATTTCTCAAGGTCACATTTATTTCGCGTCTATCTCAGAACGCTCCCCCCAATTATCGAACAAACACATTCATCAGGTATTATACAATACCGCCAATTTATAGATTTGAAATGATTACTCAATAGACCACGTGAATTTATAAATATTAATTAGGCAATGAGGATGAAAAATCAACGGATCAAAGAACTCAATATTCATCTTTCGATTGTATGAATTGCTCCAAGGTTAAACTGAATACTAAAAAAAATCAGTTATTGTCTCCAATCAATCGACAACATTATTGTTAATTTTTTTATATTTCAATCCTATACAGTCGACTAGGGTTTTGTGGTCGCCAAAACATGGATTGTAGTATCATGCGCCGAATTTCTCTCAAGCTATGTCACTTTATACTTTCATGGAAAACCATGAGACTACGCAACATACAGACACGTCTTTTATCATCCCCTCTACATAGCTATAGAATTAATCGATGAAGATGTTTCAAAAAAATACTGATTAAAAAAGATTACTCAATGAACCCCTCCGAATGTATAAAAATGAACCAGTAAGCAATGCTGAAAAAGCCAAAATTTATCTCTGGATTACATCCAAAGACAAAAAATAACTAATTCTAATGTAAAAGGAGTCGTAAAAACAATATACCGACCGGAATAATTAAAAAAACATTTCATAGCGAATTCATGCGAACAAAACTCTTAAAAAATACTCTGAATATTCCCAAGGTAAAAACAAAGGATTTATACAATCGAAAATTGCAATTCCATTTCTCGAAAATTCATCACTCCCAAAAATAATTAAACGACGTCACCCACCAAATAACTGCTGTTATCATCGCTACATAGCTACAAAAAAATGGTTAACAATCTTCTGAAAACTACAGATTAACAAAGATAGGAAAAAAAGCCTAAGGACAAAAATAATCATCTATCGTTCTTCGCCCAACACACAAATACAAAATATATGTAATACATACAAATATAAGGTATATTCATCCTATACAAATAAATCGATAAAAACATCTCATAACGAGCATGTAATTGAAATTTCTCCAAAAAACTCTTGCTACAAAAAAACATCCCGATGCCCAAAACTCCTTTCTTCAATTGCTAACAAATTAATCACCTTCAAAAACAATGAAACTACGCCATATACTGACACGGTTGTTGTTATTACCCCCACAGGGCTCCAAAATGAATCGATGATAATCCCTTGAAAACCTTAGCCCATCACATGAAAAAAAAAATGTCGGCCCCATAGAATACCATTGCCCTTTTTCCCCAGTCTCAAATATCAGACGAAACCGTTTACATATTTTTTTGCTCCTTTTCGCGGACACGTGGTTTTAGACATCGTAGCAGAGTAGAGGCAGCGTGGAGCAGCGAGGCACGCGGGAATATCCCCCCATGGCGTTTACCACCATCACAATCGAGCAGAGAGAAAAAAAAAACAACGGCATACGGAAGAAGCATAATTACCATGTCTCTAGGTTACTGAATTTCTTAGTGACAACTTTTCCAGTGTCAATGCCAAGTCTGTCCACTATCCTTTGCGCCAGATCCGGGTGTGATGTACCACTGAAGACCTTGATATTCGGCATTCTGCTCTGTAATACTCCGCGTGATTTCTCCAAGTTTGCTCGTAACAAACTCTTGGCACGTACTGGCTGGGACACGGGCATCACTGTATAGGAAGAAAAATTATGTATCGTGGTGGAAGAAGTTCCTCTAGCGGGTAGGGAATATTACGATCCACCAATCGGGGGCCATATACGTCCAATCGGAAGTGACGTTGGCTACTGCGGCAAACTCCGCCCACTCACGAGCACGTTTTCTTATATGCTACAATTGGAATTATTAATATTCTTTTGAGATTGTTGTTCTCGGGGAGGATTGCTGTGACGTTACCATTGTTTTTCGTATTTTCATTGAGAAAGTAGAGATTAAGCATTTTCGTCACGCGTTTTTGAGTTTTTTTTTTATTTCGCGAAGAAATCTCCAGTCGCTGATTGAGAAAACACCCTTCGTGCGTCACTAACCCCCTAATCAAAGTATATGAAATATTTTTCAGATTTTAGATAGTAAATGTTTGAATAATAAATGATGAATATCGATTACAAGAAGGTAATTATTTTGGGGGATCTATTTGACAATTATAATTTTAAAAAATAAAAGAATACCTTTTGCATGCGAGGATAGCAAAAAATTGTATTTTTACTGTTCTCCGAAATAAAAAATAAAAAACAACATTTATGATTACCAGTCAATTCATATTTGCCGTGG
>JAPYZM010001594.1:0-18840 GCA_030522845.1 Psyttalia concolor
AAAAAATGTTCGGATATCCTTCTGAGGGAGACAACCGGAACAAGTAACAATGAATAATTTCCATAAATAACCAGCAGACATGAATGACTTAATAAAATAATTGATTCTTCGTGTTTTATAAGTATACTCAATTTAACAAGAAAAATCCCACGTTCTAAAAAATTATTGGGATGTCCCTTTGATGGAGACACCAGGAGAAAGTAACAATGAATAATTTCAAACCATGACTAGCAGACATTAATGAGTAAATGAAACAATTAATTTGTTTTATTATTTTACCCACCGAAAAACAAAAAGTAATGGGGAATTCAACGACTGAATATTAACTCAAATTTATTCAGGCCAAAGAAGTGATAAAGTATCTCGAATTCTGCGTTTACAAGCAGAGCTGTCCCGATCAAGCTATTCATAATTTACTGCTTTCACTGTACGCCAAGTACAAACAAGACGAGGTGATGCGTTACATTGGCACTCAAGGTAGGAATTCACAAGACGATTATTTTCATTATCACTTCCGATTGTTGATATGCCGAATGATATATTGCTCTCGCAGGCCAAGATATAACGATGGTGCACTACGACGTGCATTACGCCCTTCGTTTATGCCAAGAAAATGGTTTAACCGAGGCTTGCGTGCAGCTCTCCGCTTTATTAGGCCTCTGGACTACAGCTGTTGATCTTGCTTTAACCATTGATGTTGATCTTGCGAAAGTAATAGCTGCGATGCCATCGCACAACGACAACGAATTGAAGAAAAAATTGTGGTTGAAAATTGGTGATTCTTTTTCTTCCGTTAAATAACGAGAGAAAATCCTCGCGAATTCCGCTCCTATTGAATATTCTATTCACAAAATTTCGTAAATTTCTTCTCTACATTTCAATTCGTCCATGAACATTCTTGAGAACTAATTTTCCGAGGTTTCTTCGCTGTATTTATTTTGCTAATATTTTTACTGAAATTAATTAGCGAATTCTAACGGAAATTTAAACTGTCATCAGTGGATCACAATTGATTGTTTAATTTTGGAAAAACAAATAGAATTTTCTAGCGAATTCGCGGGGGTTTCGTTTGCTTTCTTTCTTTCTTTCTTTGTGAATTAAAATGATAAATGATTGATTTTTTTCCAGCTGAACATGTTGTTCGAGAGCGCGATGATATTCAGCAGGCAATGGAATTTTTGCAACAGTGTGATCTGGTGAAAATCGAGGATATTCTTCCTTTTTTCTCTGATTTTGTGACCATCGATCACTTCAAGGACGCCATTTGTAATTCTCTACAGGTACGGGGCAATATTTCCCAACGACCGTTTGACATTTCAATTAAGGGCCGGGTGTAATAATTTATCACTACACGTGAAATACTGATCAAATCGTGAGCAGACATAATTCCCGACTTGCAGAGATCATGCACAGAGGTCGGAAATTGGGTTTACTCATGATTTGATAATTATTTTTCTTGCAATTAGTCACGGAAATTTCGAGGTTACGAACTATTACACCCGGGACTTAAGGGCCGCGTGTAATAATTTGTCACCTCGCAATCTCCGTCACTTATTACACGTGAAATACGGATCAAACCAGGAGCAGACATAATTTCCGACCTGCAGAAATCATGCACAGAGGTAGGAAATTAGGTTTGCTTATGATTTAATAATTATTTCTCTTGTAATTACTCACGGCGATTGTGAGGTTATGAACTATTACACCTGGGCCTTGTCAAAATTAAAATTGAAAAAATGAATTAATCATTTGTTAATTTTTTATTATTCTTTGTCGGGTATATACTCCAAGAGAAATTAGTTAAGCTCTGATATTGATAAATAATCGTCATAGTAAACAAATAATTGTCCTTCAATCAGGAATACAATCAACACATTCAAGATTTAAAAGAGGAAATGCAGGAAGCAACAAAAGCAGCTGAAATAATAAGAAAGGATATCCAGGCATTTCGCACGAGGTGAATCATCTCACCTACATCGCACGTAATTAATAGCGTAAAAATGTTAATCCCTGACCTCTCATTACTCACTCAGATGTACATTTGTTCACGTCCGGGATACGTGCAATTCCTGCGAGGTTCAACTTCTGCTGAGGCCATTTTACGTTTTTCCATGTGGACATCGGTTTCACAGTGACTGCTTGATCGCAGCGCTCACACCGATGCTGTCAATTGAACAACAAAATAAATTGGCTGATCTGCAGAGGCAGCTCACAGCAGCCTCGAAGAAGCCGGACGATACGACGTCTGTGGGATCGGTGTCACTCTCTACCAAGGATCAAATCAAAGCCGATATCGATAATCTCGTGGCTTCGGAGTGCCTCTACTGCGGAGAATTCATGATCGAGTAATTATTCTTATTTTACAATTGTCGGTAACCAAATTTGACGGTTCAATACGGAAATAACCTCAGAAATTTCGCGTCAAATTGCAACTGACGGAGGAATCCAGTAATCGTAACTCTCGATTCAATTTTTGTCCGTCCAGGTTTTCGCTATTTTTTAATATTAATAATAATAATTAATATATCTTTCAGGTCTATTGACAAACCCTTCATTGAGGAGGAGAATTACGAGAGAATTATGGCTGAGTGGATATAACTTTATTGGAGTTACGTATATATAAATAGAATTAAAAATTGTCCTAAGAGAATTTGTGAATAGTCTCAATGATGATTTTTATAAATTATTTTTGAATGTAATACTAAATAATAAATTAAATGTAAATTGGTAGATAGAGAGGGAGAAACAAATCATTGTCAAGTGATTTATTCATCTTATGATTGTCTTTTTATCAAGCGATGTTTGCATTAATTAATTAATTGATTATTTTAGGGTTTGTTGAGTTCGTGAAATTGAAAAGAAACAATTGAATAACTTCTTCAGGAGAGGGAATTAAAAATCATCCCGAGGCGTGAGATTTACCACTTGACTTTTGGAAAAATTGTTTTTGTTATTATTTTACGGAATTCGTCACAAGCTGCTTGTGAGTGGCCGTCGCCCGAGGGCCTTTAGCCTGGTATTTACATTTTTTTTACAATCTTTTTGGTATCAGTTATAGACAATGTTTTACTTTTGGTGGTAAAGGGGATCGAAAGACAGAAGAGTAGTAACATAAATGGCTTAATATTTGGTTGATTAATTTTTTAAAATAGAGATAATGAGATGCACTCCTCGGATGGTCGAGAAGCAACAGAGTGATCAATGCAACCATTTGTTGGAGGTCAAGTTATTGGGGAGGAGATCTGCCTGCCCAGTTATTATTACCGTATTCTGCTGTACGAATGGTTTTCAGATTTTCTGGTTGGGTTTGCTGTGGGTATTTGTATCGAGATCTGATGTTAGGAGTGCGTTGGTGGCAGGGGTCAAGAATATGATCTAGCTTATCAAGAGCGAAAGTGGTAGTCAGTTTCTTGAACCTGTCTGTGATGGGCTCTAGTTGGGTGTGTTCGTAGAGTAGGGTATTTGAGGGATTACAGAGGGGATTGTCAGGATGTCGAGGTTTTGTCATTTTACGTAAGGCTGTTCTCTCGGCTACGTCGATGACTTTAGTTCCTGGCCTTGTGGAAAAATGTTTTTGTTTATTACTTTATTACATCATTCACAATTCATTTGATTTATTCTTTCCATTCCCTATAAATAACATAAAAAATTGGCCTGTATACAGTGACCCAGGGATAATCTCTAGACATAATTTTTCAGTTTAATAAATTAAAGGTAAATTAAATTAGTTCGATGGTGGGGAATGGATGAGTTCCTCCTCGGATTTCTTGTCCCGTTTACTCACAGAGGCATTTCCGTAGATGTAAAATCTCAAAGGCTTGTTGGCCCATTCCGCTCCAACGCTATCAATTCCTATTCTCGAGGTCTTTATGATTTTCATGCCCTCTCGAGGATAACTCGGATCATCCTCTATCCACATTTTTCTCCACGTGCATAAAGAATATTTGCAACAATCTTTGTCGATTTGGAATGCCGTGCAGAGTTTCGAGGGGCCGTTACATAACTCGTGAATGCGAAAGTCCTTAGTCTTTTGTTGTTTGTTTTTTGACTTTTGGAGTGAAAGACGATTTTTACGCATTTCCTCGGGATTTTCGAGGGGCTCAAGGGCTCGCAGAAGAACAGCTGCACCTTTACCTGAAGATTATTAAAACTCAAATCATAAAATGTTGGTAATTTAATTTACTTTTGCTGAGCTAATAATTTATACAACATTTTTTGACAATGAAAAATTGGGAAAAAAATGGCCACAATTCGCTGTCAAGTAATTCTGGTACATAAATATTTTAATTGTGAACAATTGAAATATTTACGATCACTAGATTCAATTGATAAGTGTCTCCAGAAGATCCAAAATTGTTTCGTCGGTAAAAAAAAAATTCATTGCCCACCTCCACTGGATATATTGAAGCAGAAGTACATTCCATAAGTCATGTAAACATAAATTGTTCCTGGGGGCATGTACATGGGAATATTTCTCGGTGTAACCCGATTATTAAAAGTGTGAGAAGCCGCATCAATTTCCCCCAAGTAGCTCTCAGTCTCAACAATTCTCCCCTTGACTACAGATCCATCATCCAATCGACGAACTAATACTGTCCCTGTGAAAAATAATTCCATCAATAAAATGTCTGAAGTGTTTTGCAATGTTTGAGGTGCCATTACCCAGCAGATTCTGGGCCAACTCTTCACAGGGAGTATCGTAGAACACGTAATTCAATCTGTTGACACTTATTTCCCTCTCCAGATCAGTCTCCGGGGGATCCTCCAGCTGTTTTAATTCCTCTTTCATCAAGTCAAGGTCGACCTTTGCTCTAGTTTTCTTCTTGACCAGTAGTTTTGGACTCTCCTGTTTGTTTACTGTCATTCATTTGTTTATGTACCATTCGTTAACTTCTGGGGTTGGATTATTGATAAAAGTACTCACGGCTTTTCGTCAACTTTTCAAAGTTGAGTTTATTTTTTGACGTCCTCTGACAGGAATAATCTGGGGGTTGAGTGTCTACAGGTGGAGTTCGTCCCTTTTTTCGGGATTTTTTTGTGGGCTCTCGGGGGTCTCCTGGGCTTGCCTCATCGTTCTACAATTACAACAAACCCTGACATTGCATTACCAACGACAAATTGTTCGGCGAATAAACAAAACAATCAATGAATTCATGAATTGACCAGTGATTAAGATTAATCCAACAAAACGACAGAAGGAAAACGAATGAAAACAGAAAAAAAGAACACGGAATAAAATATAAGCTATGAGTGAAGCATGAAAATGGCATTAATTATTGCAATTTCAGGATAATGAGTCACGATTGGACAGTAAATTCATGTTTCATCAGGGTTTAACGATCCCATTATTGTCATCCCCTCCATTAACATCCATGGAAATGGAAAGCATGAGTATATTCGATTCTTTTATTACCCCTGGGTCTTCCGAGAGAACAGTCGTAGCACTCTGATGGCCTGCATTAAGGTTAATGACAGGACAGCCGGCGTTCTTAGCTCGTCTGAGGAGGCTCGCTCGCTTCATGGCAGGCGTAATCGTTCGATACTCTACATGAATTCCAAAGTTAAATTCACCACTGGTTCGGGATAGTCATCATAATTTCCGGGAGTCAACAGTTGTGTTTATATTTGTGAAACGAATTTAGCTGGGGCTGGAGGGGGCACGTGAGAGCCCTCTCGGGGGAGTGGGGATGGACGAGAGAGTGAAATAGTGCGTGAGTGAGTGGAAGATCAGTTGCACGTGCCAAGAACGGAGATAGAAGCCGAGGACTGTTATTAAGGATGTTCATCCAATTTCGTGAGTCATAAATTTTTCATTTTTTTTTAGACTGATGGACAGAGTTATCTCCTTCCTACAGGCGAGCATATCGTTTGCTTGTTTGTTGTTTGGAGACAGTGTTTGGAGTGTTTTTGGATGTTCTTTGGGGGGGACAAGAGGACAGGGGGCAAGGGAAATCTAACATTCTTAGTTTTTAACAATGCGTAGGGGTTAATTGGCAGGAGGACTCGAGTAATTCCGATTTTTATTCGACTGATTGGGCTTAAAATTATGCAAAAAAAATGTTGGCTAACAAATGTCAAGATTATTGGGGTAAGTAAGGGGTAAAAATGAGAATTAATTGAGCCTCACGAGTCACTGGGAGACTTAGGATCGTTTACGGAGATCAAGAAAATGTTTTCTAGTCACTAGATAATTTATCCCCCCATGAATTAGAGGAATTAATTATCAATTGAGAAATGCAAATGGCATGTGTCCCCATCACTCTACCAGCAGGGCAAATAATTACTCTCTGATCGTCAGAAAAATCACAAAATGCCTGCGAAAATATTCGCGATGAGGGAAGGATGAGGAAGCCTAGAGTGAAGGAGATATCAATCAATCTGAGCGAATAAATAATCAGAAAAACAGCAGTCGTAAGACCCATTATTAAATCCCATCAATCACACGATGGTATACGTACGCAGAATGATTGACTGTACCGCATATTTATGGATTACTGGAAACATGAACCTCCTTGACGTCATTCGTCGTTTCATTCACTCAATTCTTAAATTCTACACGAGGAAAAAGTCAGTTCTGCGAGATTTTCCGGTGAGTGTCTTCTTGATTAATTAATTAATTAATATCTCTGGTTGATATTGACGCATCCGGGCCCCGGAGGACGTCGTCGTGAAGATCTTCCCGTTCAACTGATGTGCAACAGAAAACAATTGAAGCTAGACAATTTATTATTAATTTTCACGAAGAATTATAATTAGAAAAATTGAGAAAATGGAGAACTGACAACTGCTCAGTACAAACCGTGAAAAATTCATCAGCTGAATTATTTCGCTTCTCTCAGGCTCCCAAAGAGCCAAAAGACATGAGGAAAAAAATGGCGGATGACTATTGCCCACCAGAAATGAAAATAAATTATTTTCATGAGGTACTTCATTGCCACAGATTGGAAAGATTAATTGCAAGAGATCTTTCTTCAATATTCTCCTGTCCCTCCATGAATTCGGGTGATTTATGGACGTGCAGATGCAGCATTCATTGGCTTCACCCTTTTCGTTAATGTCTGTTGCCTGCCGTCGTCACGTACTCCAGCGCCGAAACATTGTTAATATTGAAGAAGCGTAAGTGGTCGTGGCACTTTCAGTAAACCATTCTGCAAGCTCGAGAGCTGCACAGACGCCATTATTACATAAATTACAAGCTGGGAAGCAGTATCTCCTGCTCTCGGTAGTTTGTCTAGTTGACAACGCAAGTTTACTTCGATTACAAACGAAAAACCGGAAAAACTTGTAATGAAAAAATCATAATTTTGTCTCTTCTGATAAGACTAACCAGGTAATTTACCATCTAGCATTTAAATGGCCGAGCTCGTGCATGAATAATCCATAAATACTGATTGTTTGAAGCAGGATAAATAGTGACTCAAAGAAAATGGCGATAAAAAATCTCTCGGAGACGAGTGATTACATCTTTTTTACCGGCCATATTTTCCTGGTTCTTAGTCGGGGGGTGCCCTCAGCCTCTGGAGCTATTGAAAGGATCAATTGAGCTACCTTTGCCGAACTCTTTCTTGTCGTGTGGTCAACAAATAATGGACGACGTTAACCGTGAACAACATCGAAGTATTTAATAGCGTGTGCCGATAACAATTGCCAGGCGTCTTATCATCTAACATTGACACACGCGTTCGCTCGCTCCTAAATGAGTCACGAGCACGATGGTAATTTCCATAATGAGTGTGTACTGCAGAGTATAATAATGAGGAATCCAAAGTGACAGTGGAAATCCTCTGAAGACGAACGATCAGATCTCTCTTCTTAACCTCCATATTTTCCTGCTTCTCAACGAGCATCTTCTCGGACTCTGCAGCCAAGAAATAGGTTAGGGATCTCACGCACGGAGCACAGCTGGGGTAATCACGAAGACTATAATCCACTCGCCTTCGAAATCGAGGACCAGTTGCACATCTGAGACATCTGAGGAGATTATGCTCCTTGACAAAATGATAAAGTTCTGTGGGAAGGTAAAAAATTATGTAAAACAAAGCCAAAACCTTGGAAGACACCGGGATTTTTATTGGGGGCACAGATAACAACTGTCAGGAGACTTATCATATAACATTGACATCTACATTTTCGCAAATAAAGGAGTCATGAGCCCGGTGGTAATTGTCGTAGTGAGTGCGTGAAGCTGAATGAAATGCTGAGCACCTAAAAATGACGATCGAGTGATCAAATATTTCTTCTTACTCTCCATATTGTCCCGTACCTCAGCGAGTGTTTCCCCCTCGATATTCAGAAGACAAGAAAGAATGTAATCCTCTCGCCTTCAAGATCGAGTGGCGATTAAAAATCTGCTAATTATTCTCCCTGGAACAACGCGACAGTTCTTCGGGAAGGTAACAAATGACGGAAAACAAAGTAAAAAACCTCGGAAAACATCGGAATTTTTATTATGTGCACAGATAACAATTGCCAGGAGGGTTATCATCTAACCTTAACGTCCACATTTTCGTCAACAAATGAGTCATGAACACGGTGGTAATTATCATAATGATTGTGTGAAGCAGAAACACATACTGACAACCCCAAAAATGACAACAAAAAGTTGCCTAAAGCCTCGTGATCACATGTTTCCCCTTGCTCTCCATATTTTCCTGTATCTCAATGAGCGTCTTCCCCTTGGTCTCGGGCACCAGGAAATACGTGAATGGCGCTACGCAGAGGGCAGCCGAGGCAATCATGAAGAATATAATTCTCTCACCAACGAGATCAAGGACCGGTTGAAAGGCTTTGATAGCACAGAACGAGATGAATGCTGCGGTGCTGGTGAACGTGAGTGATGCAATGGTCTTCAATGTCGGTGGGAATAGTTCACCGAGGAGGGTATTGGGCATGGAGAGCATGCCACAGGGTAGAGCGAAATTGTACAGGCAGAGGGCGAGGATGGGTAGCCAATCGATGGCATGAGGACTGACCCCGTGAGCTAATAAATTAAAATGAATACCGAGCATTGCCATCGAGCAGAATACTCCGAGGCTCGAGTAGATCAGGAGTGGACGTCTTCCACATCTGTCCACAAATATCATGGCAACGGCACCTGCAATTACCATTATCACTCCAAGTGCCATGACAACGATGCTCGGTGTTATTCTTATGTCACTTTTTCTCATTATAATTTCGGCGTATGAACTTATCACATTGTGTCCACCACAGTACAGGAATAAATTCAGCATTGCCACTATTGCCATATTTTTGGCATTATTCGGCTTGGCGAATTCACGGAGTTTATTTATAAAACTTTCACTATCACTATTTGCATTACCCACGAAGTCCTTCAGCTCGTTGATCTCCTTGGGAGCATCTGCGTGCCTCTTGTACCAGAGTAATGAGGCCTCGGCTCGCTTGAAATCCCCGTGGAGGACGTAGTGGTAGGGGGACTCGGGGATCCATGAGAAGAATATTATGAAGGCTGCTGCCAGACTCACTGCCACGTAGCCGTACTGCTCCAGGTCCAGGAATGGACCCATTGCATTGCCCAGCAGTGAACCCATTGATGATGCATTGAGGTTCAGGAATATCTGCGGAAAACTATTGGTGAGCCTGGTTTGTTGGAGATTTTTATTATTATTATTTATTATCCATATATAGCCGATGAGGCTTTTTACAATTGCGGTATCATGGGCCGTCTTCCTCTCCCAATCATGTCGCATTGTACCCCAGGAGCTGTACTCCATGTACAGACTCTCCCGGTGACCAAGGGAAACCATGGAAAATCTTGGCCAACATGGCGTCCGTCAACCAAGCTTCATCGGGAAAACTTTTTCGACAATGATTCTTGGGGTCTAGACTCCCGTCCGACGGTTTCTGAGAGATTAAAAATCCCGTGACTCTAGCCGGACTCGAACCCGCTTCACGCGGGCTCCGCCGTCCGGCCGTGCGCCTTGACCAACTCGGCCACCGTCGTCGGTTTGTTGGAGATTGTTTTGTGAAGTCGTTTTTGTGGGGAATCTTCTGGGGAAAATGAGGCTTGGGGACGAGTATTTGGTGACTTACCAGGGCACCGCGGATGGACGGATCAGCGATCTCACCCATGTACAATGATAAGGCGCCCCAGATCATTCCGGAGCCAGCTCCATTGCACAGTCTGGCCACGTACAGCCACTCCACTGATTTGGCGAAGATCATGCATATCCAGCCGAAGGTTAATGGCAAAGCACCCACTAACATTGTTTTCTTTCTACCTATTGTACCTGTTTTCACACGAGAATTATCAGGATTTTGGTCGTACGTGATGATACAGGAGCGAAAGTATCGATTGAGATTATGACTCATTGGTTGATTATTCGTTTTATTCATACTTGAAGACGATCTTTTTCATTCAAGACATTAAATGCCAAAGGTAGTTCTAAGAGAGTTTAAGAAGAAATCGTCAAAAGAAAATTGCTTGGAAAATGACTGGAAAAATTATCTTTTGATTGTTCCCAGGCCCACGGAAATATTAGTCCTCCAGTTTCTCCAAAAAATCTCGGCAATTTACCTTGGGACAAAGCCCCCGCAATGGATCCCAGGACTCTGCCGAGGCTCAGCAACGAGGCAACCCAAGAACCCTCCTCCGGAGTGATATTAAAGGTCGTCTCAACATCCTCTGACGTGAGTTTAGCGAGAAACGGGGAAGCCCATCCATTGGCAAGACTGGCAGTGAGAACAGCGAGAGAAACTGGGGAAGACAATTCCAGAAAAACCACCTCATTACCCAACACTTCGCCAAATATCTCCAAATCCAAGGTAGATAGCGAAATTTTTGTGATGACCTTTTTTATCCCTCTCAGTTGGCTCTCGAAAAAAGAGTTCAACAAAAATTTGGCTATTTCCCCCAGGTTCCGAGATATTCCCGGATGAACCGCAGAATTTCATTTTCTCCAGTGAATTAATAATTACCGGTGAATCCGGCGAGCCACTGGGGCCAAAAGGTCTTCTCCACAGCCGTCTTCATCTCGGTATAATCAATATATCACTCGATTGTTCCTACGGAGTCCCACTCGATGCCACCGCCGATCCAAAATTACAGACCAACACCATCACCGCATGTTGTGGAAGACAATGGCCGAAGACGACTGGTGAGTATGCTTTTCCAAATACACTCAGGGCTCATGTAATCATCCTTCACGGTCTCCCTGATAACACCGCACGCATGCTTTAAATAATATTTCCATTATTCATTGACGTTGTTTAAAACAGCAAAACACTGTCAATATTGTCCCGTCATTTATCGAGACAACATAATCTTAACTGAAATACCGTCACTTAAGCTGTCGCACTTACTATTTAAATTCTAATGCAATGACAATTAAATGCGTACAAATTGACTGTCACAAGTGTCGAAGACCAATGAAACAGTACAACTGTTCACGCGCTTTGACGAATGACGGCTGTTATACCCACGTGTACAGACAGGGGGAGTTCGGTTTGTCTAATGAGATAACTACACATGAAGACAATTCTGAGAATGTATTCATCGAACAACGAATTAATAGTATCATATGATTCTCTCCCCGGGTATTGATGTAACATCAACGATACTCTCAAGGTTTTCCTGTTGTCATTTTCTTCCTCTTTCTCTCTCTCTCTCGGTTTCTTGTTGACGTAATTATTGATGAAATTTATTCGGTTACGGGTGAGTTTTTCCCGGTTGTGTTTGGTTCAACGGAAAAACAGGAGTGAGGGAATTCCTCAAATAGTGAGAATGCATTTCACCAGAGAGGTAATCACATTTGCGGTGAACCGCGTGACCCTCATTTCATATTTTCAGAGGGTACTCGGGAATAGCTACGCGGAAAATATATATCTTGAAAATTATGGATTTTGTACGGGAAATTGGATCCACTTTAGGTGGAAAATTCCGGGGAAATGTCAATTTATCGATGATCACTGGGGCAATATGGAAGAACTTCAATTATCAATAACTGGGGATTGGACGAATGAAATTTAATGATTTTTTGGTTATTTTTGAGGTGACATGTCGAACTTTAATTTGGATTAAAAATTACTCAGTTTCACTCTGGGGATCTTGGGTTATTGGCAATTGAGGACTTCCATTTTACCCCGCTCTCACTTCCTTGTCTAAAATTATGTATCTCTCAGGGAAATATTTCTGCATAATGCATCCTGCATACAGACACACGACGTAATACTTTCAGTATTTTTTGTCGCCTCGACGGGGAAGAAAAAACCTGGGAATTATTTCTTATGACTTGACCATTTTCATTCACAAGTTTCTTTCTGGACCTAAATACCTACAGCAAAGGGGGCAAAATGGGAGAATGTCAATGATCAATAACTCAGGATCGGACGAGTGAAATTTAATGATTTTTTCTCACGTTTAAGCTGAAGTTCCAAGCTTTAATTTGTCCCAAAAATCATTGAAATTCACTCAGCCGATCTCGAGTTATTGGCAAATGAAAACGATTTGCTCCAGCTTTCTTGTAATATTTTAGTTTCGTTGAAAGAGCGAATTAAAAATTAAAAAAAATCCATTTCAATTAACTGTTAGCATATCGTATATTTTTATTATCCTCCTTTCGAAGAACCAAACAATAACAATTCATAAAAATTGGGAGAGAAAATGGGGTCGTTGACAAAACAAAATTCCTTCTTTTTTGGCGAGATCCCCAGAGTTGGCGAGTCATCACTCATGGAATTGATTAGCTCCTCGTGGTCTCAATGAACTTCTCATCTCTTGAATTGACTGCGGATAAAAAAGAACTGAGCACTGAGGGAATTCCTTCCAATATTAAAAATGCATTTCCCGAGTCGTAATCGCATTTGCCAACCCACGTGACTATCTTTCCCCATTTTCAGTAGTCGAGGATATCGAGGAATAGAAACATATGCTCGAGGCATATCATTCACAATATACCGATGGGAAGGAGATGAATTCATTGAGTATCAGCATACAGACCTCCTCTGAATTTCAATAAAAACTTGATCGGGATTTTCACCGAATGGTGGCTCGGGGAATTAGCTCTCGTGACGTCTGGCGGAAGCTCTTACGGTGGTTGCTCTAAGAGGAAAAATTAATAACTCGCACTGGCGTTGGTAGGGGGAGAATCGAACGGTAGAAGGAAAGATTTCGTTGATATTGGAATCATTATTTTCCTCTTATTCATTTCCTCGTGTGTAATCCCTCGTTTATTGATTTATGAGTCACTTTGGGAAATGAGATTCCATTCCGCTGGTGGCGGGGGGGATTAAGGGGATTATATTAAACTGAATCTTTGGTATTAAAATAGTTGTATCGTTGGAGAAAAAAAATTCAGATTTACGAGGTGTTGGTTTTTTTCCTCCGGCAGGGTTTGGAGTCTATTTTTTTTGCCGAAAATTTTTGGAAAATTGAGCAATCGACCCGAGGGGCTATTCATAGGGGAAATCACTAGGTCACTTCAGAATGAAATCAATTTTGAAATCATGTGAAGTCAGTGAAGTCACTTGAAATCATTTGGAATCAAAAATTAAGTGGAGTGGGGAACACGTTTTTTCTTGAGAGTGACATTCGCTTGTCAGGTGACGGTCAGTTTACTGTCCATTACCGATCCAGGACTGACCATTTATTGTCAAATGGCGGAATTAACGAACCGCTTCAGCGGAATTTGTTTGCCCCTCACTAAAAATTGTCTAGACGTGTGCGTAATTTTGGTCGAAGATTGCGAATTTAGTTGGGGGATTGGGTAATTTTTATTAAAAAAATTCTTTCCGTGCCCCTCGCCCCCAGCAAATTTCGCTGTTGACCAATAAAATTTAATCCCATCTTACCAAACAAATTGCAATACATTGAATTGAGCTCGAATCGATCAGCTGTTTCCAACGGAGTGATTATTAATTGTTCCTTGCAGCGAAAAAAACGTGAATTTTTTGAGTTTAATTGAAGTTGCAGGAGAAATGCACTAGCTACCGGCTTTTTTTTCCCAATTAAATAACTGAAAATTTATTATTATCCGCGGTATTTTGATTCTGTAGTCTCGAAAGCAGCAGAAAATCTGGCGCACTACAAAAAGCTCTCAGAAAAAAAAACTTTATTATTCGCATAATTAATCAGGCTTAATAATTAATATTAATTAATAATTTGCATTTTTCGCAGGCCATGTTAACAATTAAATACCCCCAAACATCCACAATCTCATATTTCCTCTAGAATAAAAAAAAACTCTAACATAATGACTCGGGGCAAATGAAAATTAGTCCCCAGTAATTCTCATTTAATAAGCTCTGAGACTCCCCCTCCCCCTCCAAATGCATATTAATCCCTCGGCTATTTTTCCCTCAGCACCTGCCCCATAAAACGACCCCATTGTATACATAATCCGGCGAAACGAGCGGCTGCATAATTCCAGCAAAACTAAAAAATGAAAGTTGAAAAAAAGAAAAAGGAAAGCGCCAATAAACCCCGTGAACCTCGAAATTCTAATTCTCAAAGAGAAAAGAATGAGGAATCGTCGAATTGCAACGGCAGACGTAGCATTAGAACTCGACAAGGAGAACTTTAAATATCAATGTGAGATGCCTCGTGCTGTGTGTACCCCGACCTAAACCCGAAGGGGTTTATTCGTTGCGCATTGGACGGCTCGCGCCGTTCACCCTCTCCCCCTCGAGCTTTTCTCCCCCTCCCATCGCCTAGACAAAAGGTTGAGAGTGGAAGAGAGAAAGTGGAAAATGAAAGAAGGTTGAACGGGCGAAGTGAGTGTACGCGGGGGGATGTTGGCTCGCCTACGCGCGTATTCGTGTGACCTCGTGCATCTTCGTCGGCTGATTGTGAAGTAGTTGGGTTGGAGAGGGGTTGGGGAAGGGGTCGCTGCGAGTTCTCTTCTGGCGCAGTCGCCGAACGAGTAGGATCTCCAACGACATCCGAGTTAGCCACGTACGTCGACGTTATTTTCCCCCCCAGCAACGGCCCAATTTCCCCTATAACGAGAGGAACAGAAAATATAAAAAGCCAGAAAAGAGGGAATAACAGAAAGCCCCAAACAAATGAATAATGTCGGATTATTATGACATGGCTGTCGTTATCGTGACGTGAGAGTTGCCGCGACGAATAACCGTAGCATACAATGTAAAGTAGCACAAAGGTCGCGACGATATTGACGCAAGGCGCGAACCCCCATAGACGTATGTGGCCATGAGGGCTTGACAGTTGTGCTTTCGAGACAGATGTCGCCTCCAACATCACGGTCCACCCTATCTTACTAATGCTTTTCTCAGTTGTCAACGAGTTTGTTGTTTCCAGTGGACTTTTCGGTATCAACTTGCCAGTTGACACTTGTACATTGTCGGGATAAAGTGATAATAAAGGCTAGTGAAGTGTCCGAGTTTTGGTGGAGGCTGGTGTGGTGAATCATGTGAAAATGTGATGATGACGAGTGGGTTCGCGAGGGGGATGATATGGAATGCCTGAGATACTTGTTGTTTTTGGGAAGCTTGGGGGAACGAGTGATAAACATTAATGGGATTTTTATTTCAGTTTGACTGGGATCTTGGGGGATGAATCCAATGGTGGAGGTGTTTGTTGAGGATTGGATTCGTTCGTCAATGGGGAAAATACTGGTGATTGTTGAACAAGTAGTTTAGGCACTCGCTGGACCGTACGCGAGCCAATCTAGTGATACGAAACACGGGAGTGTCGGCCACCATTTTGACTGCGCTGAGGTTATTGCAACTACTGCTTTGATCAAGTCTGTTGCCAGTGGAGAATTAAGATAAACGAGTGATAGTTTTGATGATCAGTTGGCCCTCGGGGAGTAATTGGTCATTCTGTGATAGTGAGCTACAGCTGTGATCGTTGTCTTTTGTTTGTTGGCGATTGAATTATGATAAGTGGGTCGTGCCATTTGGATGTGGACGCTGATCATCAGTTGTTTTTTGCTTTTGGAGTTTGTTTTCGTGCTATGGGGAGGCTGGGGTCCATTGGAAATATTGGGGAAGGGGTGAGGGATGCTGGGGCTTGGGTTGGCTGTTGGGTCTGATGGGGATTGAAAACATGGGTCTCAGGTGTTGCTGGATGTGTTGAGGAGTCTTTTGAGGATGGATTAACCTCGGGGAATTTATCAATCCCAGTTATGCCAATTAATCCCATGAATTCACCTTCGAAATTTGATGTCGTTGGGGGATTGCCGTGAGAATCCGAGAAATGCTCGTGGTATGTGGTGGCACCTCGGGAGGGAGGGGGAAGCTGGTGATGTTGGCGTATCATACGACAGCCATTAACATTGATATTCAGCGGTTTTAGGGAGTTAATGGACAACATTTTGATGATAGATGATGGGAAAATGTGGACGAGTGTATTGATTTTCTGAAGATTCGGAAAGGTCTCTTCGTTACTCGTGCGCGCGTGTGTACTAGTGTTGGTAGTACCAGTAATGTGATCTTCATATCGTTATTGTGAGAGACCAAAAAAATAGTCACTGTTGTTGCAATTTACTCGACAGTCGTTAGCATTTGCTGACGCTTGGGGGTGGTGAGGAACTTTATTACTGGGTTTACTGTGCCAAATTACATTGACATTTGTCGGGGGAATGAACATCACCAGCGCTGGAGATATTTATCCCGGAATACGTGAGGTTCGAGCTGTGAATTGGGAGACTTGCCGATGGATAAATCAGGGTTTGTGCTCTGGGCTTTCGTGGTGTGAGTGACGTTGTTGATGGAATGGAGACCAAGTGACGGCTTTTGGGAGCACTGGATTCATGATTTTGGAGGGATTCCAGTTTGGGGGTTTTTTTTTCTCAGTGAGTGAACTTGTGGGGAGACACCAGTGACTGGACCTTTTGAGGATTAATCCACGGTGAGGACTGTTGTCAACAGCTTTGCAGGTGAGCTTGTTACTAGGTTGAGGGGTAAAATGAGAGGTTGAGTGGGCCAGGATGTGGTTTTAACCGAAGTTTGACTGGATTTTTGAGGAATTCCGGGGAAAAGTTCACAACTGGACTGGAAATTTCGTGGAAACTGTAGACTTTTGTCCAATTATCCAGTAATTGCATGGAAATTATGGGGAAGTAGGGAAACTCGAGTAATTAATTTTTTCATTTGACATTTTATTATTTTATCTGGCGCACCTGAAGGTTAGATTTGAGGATTTTTATTAGACAGTTCAACTGGGTTTCTCATGAATCTTGACATTCCCAATTTACTCTAGGACGGAATATTCAATGCAAAGTGTAGATTAAAATTTTGTCATTGAACACTAGAAATTGAATTCATCACTCATTCATTCCAATATTCATGCAATTATGATTTATTCCCTCAAGGTAATTCTCTCCTAAAAAATCCCAGTCAATCCTCCCCGAAATTTCAACTGCCATTCAACAGTTGACGTCACGAGGGAAATTAAAAAATCGTTCTGCTCATTTTTCGCGATTTTTTATTAATTCAAACACTTTTATCTCAAGCCCAGAAATTCCCAAGGTCTTTCAATATCTCTACCTAAAATTTCCTCACATTTTTATCATCCCCAGGCCCGGTTCCCGTCTAAAAAATGTCTACAGTGACAGGCCGAGGTTCAGGCGTGTATTTTTATCAAGGCACAGGAAACAATTCATCTCTCGGTTGGAAAAAAAAATTATTCTTCTCTCAAATACTTGCCATTGGGGCTGAACATCCTCACCGAATCCAAGGACATCTGTAAAACCACGGAAATTTAGATAATTCCGGGAATTATTCCCCTCTTTTTCTGAGTTAAACGTCTGCCACTGGACACTAGTCACTCGTTCACTAGCTCAGGAGATTTAATTTTTTTTTCCTCCTTCGGTTTAGGTCATAACCTAAAATAAGAATTTGTGCATGTCGGAATAACAATATAGGAAATTCAATACACTGACAGTAAATACACTTGTACACAAGATCTTGGGGTCTCCGGCGGGTGGTACTCCTCGAGAAATCCGTGCCAAATCATTGAGCATCGAGTGCTGGCCACCGTCCAATGCATATCTGCATGCTTCACCTCGTGTCGTCATTTAAAGTTGAACATCGATAAATACAGCATCCGCGGAGAATTCACGGCGCACCAATTCCGGGGGATTTTTCACTCGGTGCGTCATACATACAGTGGTAACCAAGTTATTGGCGATGTAAATTGAAAGTTTTCAGGGGAAAAACTCGTACGGAAAATCCAGCGTCGAAACAACTATTGGAAAACACGTTTCAATGGTCGAGAGTGATTGGCCTGACTTCCCCGTCAATCCGATTGTTTCGGGTTTTGGTCGTTTTGATTTTTCTTCTTCTTTTTTTTTGGTTTGGAGGTGAGGGATTATTAAATTTTCTTGTATACTCGTTCGGATGATTCGGGGAATTTGTTGATGGAGTTGGTACAGGCGGTGGACGTTTGGGGGAGGGGAATTGTCTGGGGTTTTGGGACTTATTGTCGTTGTGGCAGGATTGACGAGAACTCCACCGGTTGTTTTATTTTTTAAGTGTATTTAGGGCGTCTGTAATTGAGAGGAGATTTATTTCTATTTGAGAACTAATTATTTAGGTTGAGGGGATTTTTTTTGGGAGGAGGAGTGGGTCAGTTTTTGGAGGAATGAATGCCCCGGGGGTTTTGGGACTTATCGTCAGTAATATTATAAAACAAGGGGAATGACCGGTCGTTTTATTTTAGTTTATTTTTATTTTCATTATTGGGATCGACCAATACGTCGATTATAAATAAATACTCAAATAATAATCTGAACAATGTTGGATGACGTGAGTTAGAGATACGATCCTCCTTTCCTGTCATCCAGACATTGGTCAGCAGTCCCAGGGTATCGTTTGGACATTGATCAGCAGTCCCTCGGTATTGTTGGATACCTTGGTCAG
>JAPYZM010001595.1:0-26453 GCA_030522845.1 Psyttalia concolor
CTAACCTCGCTTCGCTCGGTTAAATCGCGGATTATGGGCACAATGACATAAAATATTGTATGGAACTTGTGCGTAATGGTGTTTTTTGGCTCGTGGGATAAAAACACTCGCCTTCGGCTCGTGTTACAGCATCCCACGAGCCAAAAACACCATTACGCACATGTTGCATAATATACTATTTCAGGATAGCTAAAAAAACGTTCGAAATGAATTAAATGACGGCTGAAAAAATTTGGTTCTATATGTCCTCTTAACCGAGTTGGAACATGAAGATGATAGTAACAATTGTTATTCCATTTTTTTTCAAAATTCGCATAAAGTTAATTTAGAATTATAATTAGAATGATTTTACAGAACCTGAAGTATTTTTTTTAGCAATAGAAGAAATAGCAAAAAATATTAACCTCCCAGTATTTGAATATTTGTTCTGTTGCAATAAAATAAATTTCAACGAATGTCAAATTCTTTAAATTTCCATTACAGGTATTTATTTTCCTCTCTAGAGTTTTCATGATTTCTGTTACGATGCTATCAAATCTCCACATGATATGTTCATTAAAAATAACAAAATGAAAATTATAGTTTGCAAAGCTTTCGTTCAGGAGGAAAATCGATATCCAATGTGTGTAGTAAAATCCTCATTCTTTATATATTCATTAACGAATGAATTGCATATAAAGATAAATTTTTCATGTCAAAACAATGTGATTAATCTTAAAAACTATAAAAAGGTTTTTAATCTTAATTTATTTTTCTGAAATTCTCATTTCTAGAGAAACGAAAATGACTAGGAGACCTGCGGAAACAATTGATGAGTCTGAGGCACACAAGTCGTCCACAACTGTAGCGACTACTGTGTGAATCGAGTGAACGCAGACAGCATTGTTGAGGCCAGAGGACCGACGTCAGAGAGGAAAACGTGGGTTTTGTTTTTTTGGTTAAAATGCTCAATTTATCATTAAAATTTATACAATATTTGATATTTCAATTTATTTGTTGCATTTTATTTGTGTTACGTTCTTTCACGTTTTTCCAGATTTCTAGAACATAATTGAAATCATTTGCTTTGGTGAATTTCTCAGTATTATATGGTGCTGGACATCTTAATCCTGAACTTATTTAGTCACCTACGGCGTGGCTGATGGAACCGATATAAGATTTCCTGTAGGGTTTTCTATCGCAATTTTCATAACATTCAGAACCATTGGAAAAATTAAAATCAATTTTCATTACTTTCAATTTGTTGGCCAGAGTGCGACCATATAAGTTAAATAGGAGTATGTATGGGCAAAATTTCAAAGCAAATTCCCTATAGGAAATCCCTTAGAATATATTTGACTAGAAATCTTATAGGAAATCTTACTGTTTAAAATCGCCGTAGGAAAATGGATGAGAATTTTTCATTTGTCAATTTTTTCTACACTCAGAGAAGAATATTTTTGTCTAAGTACATTTTTAATTTTATCAAGAAATTAATCATTTAAACAGACTCAAGACCAAAATACCTCCCAATGACAAAAACAACTGCATCAATAAATTTTAGACTTGTTCGAAATAAGAAAAAAATGGATACATAACAAGAGCATGATTTGAAAAACTCAGTCTAATTGTTTTTACAGCACAAATTGGACATGTAATGTTCACAAAACTAATGAATTATTTATTTATATTACATTTGTTCTGATAAATCAGTTTGCACTCAGACACAAATTGGCCTCGTCATTCAGACAAATATGCAATCTTTGGATGAAAGTTTTCTCTTTCTCGGTGCAAGACATTTTGCTTTTGAAGATGTTCAAGTCATGAGTTTGTTTATAAGAGTACAAATATACTTCTCGAAAAACTTTTTTTATTCTCTCTAGGTGGATCTTGTGTAAGGGAATTAAAAAAAAAATACCGTGCATCAATCATGGATTAAAATATCCCGTTCAGGAAAGGTAAAGAAAGTGCGGATCAGTGAGACGCTCATTCCCATGCTCGACTCGCGGGGCTAACTGAAAAACAATCTTAACAAACTAGGATGCACATCATAGATATAAGTCTTCCTATTCTCCTACAGGGATAAGTATTTCACGGGATTTTTAAGAAATCTCACACATTAACCATGGATTAAAATATTTGGTTCAGGAAAGTTCTCGATATTAAGGGAACCCGCCTTCTAAGTAACTTTTCGCGGGAATTGCTCAGCCTCCCCAAGCGTGTGAGGGCTGGAACCCGAGTGCTTAACGGTGTTTAGGTGTACTGATGACAGCACAGGGTAAGCACGTTAGAAACCCGTCCAGTCACTTTATGAGACTTGCCGGCATTAATAGAGATCTCATGCAGATGAGCGCTCCATGTTAGATGGGCATTCACTCCGTCCAGGGCACTTGGTAGGATCGACCAGGGGCGACGTTTGAATTCGGCGCACTCCTGAAGAGGTTAATATCGGGAATATCGACATTATGGAGAGCGGCAGCCTATCTCAGTGTCGGCACCCCACCCTGCGCCTTCCTCAATGTTTCATGGCCGACGATCAGTGGTAACGGCTGGAAATTGGTTTTGCCTCGTCAGTCATGAAGGAAGGTAATGGAGGATTATCATTCGCTCCCTCAAGCTGGATATCTAGGCACAGATAAGTTCTATTAATATATGGCCATCAATTCCTATTAGCCAAACATGATGAAAGACGTTGTCGAGTTCTGCATCCGCTTGGACTGTCAGCACTGCAAGCCTGAACAACAGTCAACGCCTGGTCTCATGGAAATTGGAAATCATCCTAGCTGATATAATCGGCCCGATGACCCACAGCAAGTCTGGCCTCTCCTGTGTTCTCAATATCCAAGATCTCTACACCAAGCTGATCGAAGTTCACGCTTTGCGATGCACTACTGGCAAAGCAGTTAAGGAAGTTATCGAAGATCTGGTGATTCACGGATAGGGCACAGTCAATATCGTGATTACGAACAATGGTACAGAGGTCATCAACAAAGATATCCAGAAGTTGCTAACCAACAGTGGAATGACCCAAAACACGACTTTAACGTATGACCCTCAGGCTAACCCCACTAAAGGGCCTAATAGAACCCTGAAAGAACCCTATGGGGAATCAGACGGGCGTTTGTAGACCCTGATCAGCGAGAATGGGATGTCCACTTACTTGAGTTCCGGTTCGCATACAATACTGCTTATCACAATTCTCTACGGGCCACCCCGGCTTTTGCTAACTTCCGATGTGAACCTGATCGCTCGTTTGGCCCCGAATAGACGTGGATAGACCGAATGAATCAGTCGAAGACCATTCAAGGTATCTTTCGTCACGCATTAGATGAGGGCTATCTCCACCAGTCTCCCTCATATAATTTGAGACAGGGGGAGAAAATTTCGCGAAAATGACTTGGTTCTCTGTCGGAGACATGAGCTCTCCAACGCAGTCCAAAATCCTTTGGTTGGCCTATGCCAACCGTTCTCTGAGAGACAGTTTACGAGTTAGCCAACCTCGACTGGAAGTCCATGAGTAAAACATCGATCAATGACCTGAAACTCAATAACTATCACTCCCAAGTAAAATAAGCATAATTCCTCCTCCTGTCCACCATGGCTCTTTTTCTTTCGACATCTCCATATCTTGGTAATGCCCTAATTTTAGTAGCTCCGTTCGAGGCAGGAAAAGTCTACAGAAGGCTGGTTAACCTACGGAATCCCGCACATCGAACCTGGATTAAAATATCTGGCTCAGAAAAGTTTTCAAAATTACCTAAACCTACCTTTAATTTAACTTTTCTGGAAATTGCTCGACCTGTCCAAGTCTGCGAGGTCCGGAACCCGAGTGCATAAGAGTAGGGGGCCGACTTACTGGCGACAGCACAGCGTAGGCACGTAAGAAATACTTCCACTCACTTTATGAGCTTCGTCATCATTAACAGAGGTCTCATACTGCGAATGATCACTCCATGTGGAGAGGTGAATGTTGAGGACATCTACACGATTAACAGCAGCAGCACGTCCCGGCGTACTATGGCGTTTCCACCTCCGTCAGTTGCGACTTCTCCTGGCGACCCGACAATGCAGCCACAGCAGCGACGTCACGAGACCAGCACCGATTCCAACCATTGGCTCCTACAGTCGGACCGCCCATCATATCCTCACGCCGGACCTTCAGTAGCATAGTGCGCACGACGTCTCTCAGGTGAGAAACTTCAATCAGCGAAAGAAAATTTCGATCTTCTTTTGCAGTACGGTGTTGTCCGCCCCTCCAGTAGCCCGTGGGTCAACCCAGTGCACATGGTGCCTAAGAAAAACAGTGGCGAGTTGCTGGTGACTGCAGACAGCTTAACAAACAAACACTACTCGACCGTTACCCGATCCCCCACATTGAAGACGTTATCCAATCCTGTCATGGCAGCAGTATTTTCTGAACCCTCGATCTTGTGAGAGCCTACCACCAAATGCCCGTCGCTCAAGAAGACATCACCAAGACCACAGTGACCACCCCCTTCGGTCTGTTCGAGTGCGTAGGCATGCCATCTGGTCTATGTAACGCCGCACAGACTTTCCAACGACACATGGGTGGCCTGCTGAGAGAGCCGGACTTCGCTTCCTGCTACATCGATGATATAATCATCTTCTCCAAGATTCCTGAAGAGCACCAATGACACGTTGAGACTATCCTGAAGCTCTTGCTGTCCATCAACCCTGGACCCTGACCCTCGCTTAATCACCTGTCCATCAATCCCAGCAAATGCCAATTCGCCCAGGAAGAGGTTGAGTACTTACGCTACACAATCAATAAGCTCGGATACTGACCTCCCCCAGCCAAAGTCAATACCATCCTGCAGTACCCCCAACCCGACACCGGATCTACGTAGATTCCTCGAGATGGTTAATCATTATCCGTGCTGCGTTCCTCGAGCCGCCGAAATACAAGCTCCGCTCAACGGCCACCTGAAAGCTGCTAAAAAGAAAGACAAACGCAAGGTACCGTGGACTCCTGCATCTAATGTAGCTTTCGAGAAGTGCAAATAAAGCTTCCGCCGTCAGAGCCTCGTTCTTGTTACCTACAGCTCCAGTGGCACTCTCAACAGACGCCTCTGATCACGCTATCGGAGCAGCTCTTGATCAATTCGTTCACAACACCTGGCAGCCTCTTGGGTTTTTCTCGAGAAGACTGAGCCCAACTGAAACATACTACAGCGCTCATGACCGTGAACTTCTGGCCATCTACGCAGGCATCAGGCACTTCAAGCACATAGTGGAGGTGAACACAATCAACATGCCCAAAGCCCTCAGCGCACAGGCTATCCATGCGGCTCAACAGGACGACACGCAGTTAGCTCAGGCTCTCAAAAGCAGTTACCTCAAGCTACAGCCCCTAGCGGTCGGAGGACCATAGGATCTCCTGCGACGTGTCCACCGGGTACCTTCGCCCCTTCATCCCGGCTTCCCTGCGTAAGCAAGCCTTCAAGGTTGCCCATGACCTGTCACAACCATCCGGCAGAGTCACAGCCCGTCATTTACGAGAGCAATACGTCTGGCCCGGGATAAGGCGAGATGCAATTCGTTGGTCTCGTGAATGCCTGTCTTGTCACAGGTCTAAGGTACAAAGACAACTGACTGGACCCGGTCCACATCGACATCTCAGATAACCGGTTTGATCACGTGCACCTCAACATAATCGAGTTGCCACCAGTAAACGGACCCGATATTGTCTGACAATGATCGACCGATTCACCCGCTGCCCTGCCGCCGTACCCCTCTCGAATATCGAGGCAGATACAATCACCACTGCCTTTTATGGCAATTGGATGATCCAGTTCGGCACCCCATTGACCATCACTACTGACCAAGGGACGTAATTCGAGTCAAGACTTTTCAGCGCTGGCCCACATTATTGGAGCGAACAAAATTTATACGTCCCCCTACCATCCTTAATCTAATGAGATTCTGGAGAGATCGTTCAGTCAAGGCTGTACTTACGTGCCACGCTCCCACACCCTGGCCGGAGTTACTCCCAACGGTAATGCTTGGCCTCCATACCTGCATAAAAGAAAACCTAAATGCATCACCAGCCCAGCTTCTCTACGGTACCGAGCTTAGGATTCCTGGGGAATTTTTCGTATCGGAAGACCTACCAGCAGACCCAAACTTTTTCTTAGAGAAATTCAGGGAACATATCAAGAAAGTTCGTCCGACACCTAGAATCCACCACATCAAGAGCCGTTGCTTCCTACTTAAGGATCTGTACACCTGTGGGCACGCATTTGTCAGAGTAGACATGGTTAGGCGACCACTGGACCCACCGTACTCTGGTCCCCATCTAGTCATACACAGAATCAGCGATCGCAATTTCTTAATCGACATAGATGGAAAGGAAACGAACATCTTAGTGGATGGGAAACCAGCCTTCATTGCCAAGGAGAGTGCTACCTCACCAGAGGAAAACCACCAGCCCCGCCCACCATCATCACCACCAGCGAGGCCTGATTCCCTACCTTCCACGTCAATAGAAAGGCCATTGAGAACCTACGTCGCTAAGAAGAGAGTCTTGTTCTTAAGTTTCCATAGTATGGCGCTCCACTTTGCCGGGAATCGAGAGTAGGGGTGAGCGCCTCACTGGCCCATACTTCCAACCCCTGTTCTCGAGATCCTTATCTATTCCTTTTATTGGCTATATCTCATTGATCTCTATATAACTGGATAAATAATCATGGCTAGGGCCACTAAGTCCATTTCAAAGGCAATCAGCGCCCTCGATTATTTAAAGGGAAACTAACATTCTCCGTGTGGCGCATGGGCAAGATACTAGTGGTAGGGGTGATAAATTGACTAGAAATTTTACGTATTTTTTGTCTATATTTGTCTAAATTCAGATCTCCATTATTTTAATAGCAAATAGGAAAAACAAAGCAATCGACGAACTTTGAAAAACTACGGTGAAAGAGAAAATTAGGTTAAAAAAAGGAGATTCCAAGTATCATTTTCGTATAAATTTTCCTCACCATGACAAATTAAATCAATAATTTTGTTGGATGTGTGAGAATAATTACTTCTTCCATGGTTGTTAGCAAATTTTCAGCGGCTCTTCCCTGTTTAAATAACTTTTCCCATATCTGTAGCGGGGGGAAATATGGATATGTATTGAAATAAAATTTATGTGAATCAAAAAAATGCAGAAATATCAGATTAAAAATGTTCATGCAACGAACAAAAGCCGAAAACAATCAAAAAAATTAACGTTATGTAAATTAACAAGTGCTCATAAATGATTTGCTGATGCCAATACGTGACTCTACATGTACTTATACTGATGTATTCTCTTTATTTGTGTTCAAGATCCTCAGAATGGACCCTTGTCGTAATCATGCTCTAGAATCACGAAAATCTATCGAATGATTTGAAAAAGGGGGGAACTTGGGAATCTAGTGATAGACATGCCAAAAAAATTGAAAGTAATAAACGATCGTGTACAATTGATTACAACAATTGATTACAACTCGAAAAATGAAGAAATTAGTCGATATTAGTATACTGTGCAACGTATGGGTAATGGTGTTTTTGGCTCGGAGGTGGTTGTAACACGAGCCGAAGGCGAGTTTTATGATCTCACGAACCAAAAAACACCATAACGCATAAGTTTCGTACAATGTTTTATGTTATTGTGCCCGCAATCCGCGATTCAACCGAGCGAAGCGAGGTTAGAATCGCGCGATTACGGGCACCTATGGCATAAAATTATAAACTTACTGATGAAATGATACATCTTTAAAGTTTTCACTCGTTTTGTTACAAGCAGGTGAATACTATCCCACAGGATTTTGGGGGTATGGCATTCATTAAGGTTTAGCGGTAACGTACCCAGCTGTCACATGTATATCTCTAATGTGCATACACATCACGTTTATCTTTTGAAACTCTTTGAAATATTCGGTGGCGGTGTCTCCGTTTCAATTTTCTTCATTTTTGAAGTGTATAGTTCCCCAAATTTGCTCTCTACGGTTGAGCTACCTTTAACCTTTAAAGCTCTCGTTAATGATTCTCACACCTGGTAGCTATCGTTATCCCGTAGCGCTCATATCGAATCTAAACGATACTTTCTCGTCAGGTTGCAATTTTTGTTTAATTCAGGTGACCATGGACCCTGACCCTCTCTCTTCGACCTAGCATCCTGGGCATCCCGAGCCGTCCCCCTTTCGTTCCTTTTGTCATCGGCTTATAGCGTCTCACCGGTAGTGTTCTTTCTTTATGAAAACAAATTATCGTTGTTCTTCTTTAGATTATTTTTGGGAATCGTTTTGGAGATTAGGAGATTAGTGGGGACGAGATCAAACCACACTCGTTGTGTCTATTCGTGCTCTTGTTTTAGAATATTTTGGGAATTATTGGTTTGATGAGGTTTCATCGACCTCCCGTACGATGGTACAAGTGCCATTCCTTACTCCTTCCGTCCTTTTAGTTTTCGTTAGCTTTTGGTCCATAAAAGAATAACTGGCATCCACATTTTGTTCGATTTGGATATTTCGGATGCGAGTATGAGACTGGGTGAAGAAAGCCATTCCTAACTACCGGGACAAAGTCAGGAACAGTGTTACTTATTCAATTCGCTGATAACATTTTTTTCAGTTTGGATCTACTCAATCGACAGTTGGACACGCCAAATAGTGGGCACAATGGGCCCGAGATCATCCACGGTATACCCTTGAGCGATGCAAGTAGTTGGGGCTGTGGCCCTGCTAGTGAGCATGTGGCTCACTAGAGAATGAAGAAGCAAAACGTCCGGACCCTATCGTTGATCGTCTGCACGTTCACCTACCTCCTCGTTGGCGCTGCAATATTTGACGTCCTCGAGTCCGAGACGGAGAAACGGCGCAAGGAAGCGTTGGATGGTATGATTTACGAAAATCTGATTTTTGTTTTACTATTTCGGAAGTTAATAAACAATACCTACACCCCAGATCATGAACTTGCAAGGCCTATAAAAGTTCTGATAGTTTGACCAAAAACACATGAAGCCCCGAAAATGAAGCTGTAAAATGGCATCTAAGATGATGCTCCATACCGACCTTCCAAAAATAATAAGAAATCGTCCAGGAATTAGAACCTAAAGGAGTGTTTAAGATTGAGACTTCATGATCTAGCCCAAAGTTATAAAGCCCATATCATAATTTTGAAACTATTTGGAACTTATTACACCCTAAAAAATAATTTTGAATTTAATTTGAAATGACGACTATAGAATCAGACAAGAAGAACGATAATATACGACAGTCCCGACATGCGATCCAAATAATGCCATAATAAATGGTGTCTGAAACTAGACCTAAAATAACACCGAAAGCATAATATTTTAAGAATGAAGACCAAAATGAAACGCAAAAATAATCCTGCAAGATCTACCCTAAAAATGATCAAAATTGTTTTTAGAAATTCCTAAATCAGTTCAATCTCTAAAAAGACATGAAACCAGGCTCCAAATTAGACTCAAAATTCAGCGCGAAATCGAGTACTATCTTGAATTTCAATTGATTGGTGGAAAACTTCACAATTAACTAACCCAATTTTGCTTGCACACGGGCAAGCAAAAATCTTATAGGATCTATGCTCGTATCGATCATTTACCAATTGAAAACTCTCAGAAGAAGAATAAAAGGGAAAATGTCTAGTATGTGTCCCCTTAGACCACCATATTGAAACTTGGTTGAATGCCATGTTTTCGCGGCTCTGTTGATTACCAAACCTCCATTTGTCGGACACAACCGTGACCAATCCGGGAGCAACGGCGTAGACGTGGTGGTGGCTGGTCCCGAAGACACCACTTGTTACACAGCCGCAGACAAAGGACAAACAAAGATGATGAGAAAATGGATCCATAGTGATCCCTCACACAGTCAACCCATCCAACTCCTCGACCCGTCTGACAGTAAAAAAAATTGGAAAAAATTCTGTTATCGAAGATTTAAAATCTTCACGAATGGGTGAAACTGTTCGAGAGCTCACTGAATCAATTTGATGAAGGGGTGATCATGAGTTCTCATCATGGACACTTAATTTTACTTTATCACAATTCAAAATTTGTAATTTATGTGTTCTGATTCTCACCAAAATCACATTTATCGTCTGCAGTTCACCAGTCGACTGCTCGTTCCTTGCGGAACTGAGCCACAAACCGACGAAACGCCGACGACTGTGCCTATATGTATCACGATTAATATCTGCGACAGCTTTTGTTTTGATTCGATTTTTGATTTGATTGTCGTCCTTCGGGATCGCTATAAACTCACGTCAATCATTTCCCCCACAAATGGTTCTCATATTCAACCTTGGGACACTCAAGCTTACCTTTTCACAGTTTCCTTAAATTTTGTCAGCTGGACCCATACTAGCCATTCATTTAAAAAACCATGTTTTCTCAAATACTTTCCGAAAATTCGCTCTTTTTTCTTTTTGGACAACTCTTTTCCAAATTTTCTAGCCATTGAACGAATGGTCATACGCAAATACAACATAAGCGAGGACGACTTCAAGATCATGGAAACTGTCGTGCTGAAGACGGAGCCCCACAAGGCTGGCCAACAGTGGAAATTCGCTGGTGCTTTCTACTACGCAACTACGGTCCTCACAACAATTGGTGAGTCCATATGAAAATAGTATGAAAGATGTGATAAAAAATTTAACAGTACTCTTTTATGATTTTTGTTCTCCACTCAACATTAATATTTCATAGCATGTATTTTTAACTGAGTTGTTTATCGCCTTAACCCTTGAGAGTAATTCATAATTTTTACACTCTCGATAATAAAATTGGATGGAACGCGTTTTATATCACGCCTGTATTTTTTCCCCCATTCTCATCTCACCCCTCTATCACTCTTTTAGTTTCTGTATTTTTTTTTTCATCGAGCTTAACTTTCCATTATCAGGTTACGGGCACTCGACGCCGAACACGATAAGCGGCAAGCTGTTCACGATGTTCTACGCGATAGTCGGTATCCCCCTGGGTCTCGTCATGTTCCAAAGTATAGGAGAGCGATTAAATAAATTCTCATCCGTCGTTATAAGAAAAGTCAAGCAACTACTCAATTGCAAAGACGTACAGGTAATTGCTCTTCATTTGTAGCTGTAACAATTGACGAGGAAGGTTTTTTCACCAGAGAACATTTTTTTTTGTTGATCAATAACCCAATGAAATGCGAGACAATTTTCCATTTCATAAATTTATTTTTCTGTCATCTTTTAAATGTAATTAGATGATGATTTCGGCCTTTCTTTTCAAATGCCAGAAGTTTTTAATAGAAACTTTCGGCAATTTTTGGTTTGAGAAATCAGGTAATTTCAAATTCCCTACTAGTTCCACGGAGAAAAAAATTCAAGAAAAATTACGGAACAAGTCACGTAATCTGGGAGTGAAGTTGAAATTTCGTAAAAGGAACCCAATTTTCACGTAAATTCTACGTTCTGTTCCATAAAAATTACTCATCTGCCGGACACATCAAGGTCAGCTGTCTGGCGGAGATTTTCAGGAATGCTCTGTAAGAATTACGGAACGCCCGTAGAAATTCCGGAGCGTTCCGTAATTTTTATTTTTTGAGCCGAAATAAGTCTTGAAATATCTCCTAGATTTTACTGTTGGAGTTTAATTTCCAAGAAAATTGCATAACTTTTTCGTATGTTTTTCGTTAGGCGACGGATTTATTCTCCTTAATGCGTACAAAAATTCCTGGAAAGGATCTTGGCTCACACCTTACGTGACTTGTTCCAAATTTTTCTTGAATATTTTGAATATTTTTCCGTGTACAAGAACAAAATCTTGTCCCAGAATCTGAAAAATGTAGTATTTTCGATTAGGAAAGCGATAAAAAAATGTTGTCCCCTATCCATTTCTTGAAAAATAAAATCATAAAAGTTGCAGTTGTCGATGTGAATTACATTTATATATTTATTTCTTTCCACGTATACCCTACTCGGGTTTTTACTAAAATCGCCGAATTTCGCCGAATCGCCGAATTTCTCTACCAAACACTGCTGGTAATTCGAAAAAATCAAGATATTTCATCTTTAAAGTGAAAAAAAGGGAAAAAATGCCTTTGATCAGAGAAAAAATATTTTTCAATATGAAAAAATCATGTTTCACAGCGAAGAATGACGAGAGACTGAAACTAACTCTATCCCATTGTTTTCCTATTTCTCAAGGCCTCGGAGATAAATTTAATATTCGTCGTGACATTTTTATCGAGTTTGACGATAACGGGCGGTGCAGCAGCATTTTCACGTTACGAGGGCTGGTCATACTTTGACTCAGTCTACTACTGCTTCATAACACTAACGACCATTGGTTTTGGTGACATGGTGGCACTCCAGAAGGACAATGCACTCGAGACAAAGCCCGAGTACGTTGTCTTTGCACTGATATTTATTCTTTTTGGTTTGGCCATTGTTGCCGCATCGTTGAATCTACTGGTGCTTAGATTCGTCACGATGAATACGGAGGATGAGAGGAGAGACGAGGCGGAGGCACTTCAGGTGAGAAAATTCTTCTTTCTTATGATGTTCTTATTAAAGACAAGCATTCTACCTTTTTATTTATTCAATAAACTGCTGCAGAACATTTCCAAAAAGTTAAAAAATAACAATTGTACTGGATTTTGATGCAAAATCGCAAAATGTAAGGTAATATAATATGTTTATTTCTAATTTTCATAGAGTGTTTACGTAAAAAATGTTATGTCACAATCTGTTATAGTATGACGGTTTTTTGACACATCGAACGTTTAAAAATAGTATATTTCGATACGATTGCGGGAAAATGTTTTTCGGCTGGTTGGAACGGAATTTATAACACGAGCTGAAGGCGAGTCATATAATTCCATGAGTCTAAAACCACTTTTCCGCTGCTATCGAAACCTATTTTTTGGTACATTGTGTGGGAAATGAGGACTTGTGCGCGCGAAGCGTACATAAAATGTCCCTTTACACACGGTGTGTCAAAAAAAATAAAACATTGGAATGTAAAAAATACAAGATCAAAATTAGAAATCTTGCATGACAAAATAATATCTGAATAATTGATAAAAAGAGCAAAATAAAAACTTAATACTCAAATTTAATGAATTTCACAGAAAATTGACATTTTTTTCGCAACCAAAGAAATATCAAAAAATGTCGGGGTTGCGAAAACGGTACGGTGTGGTTGCTCTCTCTCCCTTTTTTATACTGTTTGTTGCTGTGAAAAAATGATGATCCGGTTTCTGTAAATTGCTTAATTTTTTCAATCTGTGTTTTCATTTCTCTCATGTTTGATTTAGTAAATGTTTATTCCTTGATTGTGTCAGTTTTAATTGAAGAAAAAAAAAATTCATTGTCCTTTTTAACCGAGGGACTTTTTTGGTAGCCTAAACATCGTTAAAGTTAGTAAAGACAAAATTTTTAAATATGGATGTAATATGCCAAGAGTCCTTCTCAGAGCTTGAGACTCATAAAAGATCTTTTTGTCACTCAATCCGTAAAGCACTACTTCACGGCCGCAAAGTACCGCGAAACACCGCCCACAGACGTCGTGACAAAAAATATTGTTTGACACGGCTGGGAAGAACTTTTCTGCCTCATATGATTACAGAACTCGCCATCGGCTCCTCCTGTAACTTCATATTCGCCAGAAAAGATCTTCACGGCCTTGTGTCAAAATGTACTATTAGTACTTACCATCTCCAATGAACCTTTTCGATAAAAACATGTTCCCCTTTCACAGTTTAACCACAGCAAAACCGAATGCCAGAATTTTTGAACTTGCTCTAGACATTTTTCAGCCCCTAAAAAATATGGGGAGAGTTAAAAATATATCTGCATTGTAAAAAAAAAACGGAAATGGAATGGATAAATATTTTGGACTCTTCTTGGTTTGAAATTGTCAATTGTGAATGTCATGAGTAATTAATCAACAATCTCTATCGATTAAAAAATGGAATTCCGATGAATGAGATGTCATCGTCAAGCCTGCAAAAATAGGCTGAAAATGAGTAGGTGATCGCGAAATGTCAGACTTGATTGTTGAGTTTTTGGCAACTAGAGGTGCAAGTCCGTTTACCCGCCTCTCCCTTATTTTTATTGTGAAAAACTGGAAAAGTTCCAATTTTGAAATTACAGGCGGCGCAGGGAGCAGTGAGACTTGAGGGTGACGTGATAACTGCAAATGGCTCGATTTTATCAGGCCAGATGGGCAATCAGGGTGATACGATATCACTGTATGACGATGCATCCGTATGTAGTTGCAGGTGCAGTGGTTTTTACAGAAAGAGAAGGAGACCGCGTTTTACAGTGCGTCGTTCACCCGGTAAAATATCACATCTGCTGCCGATGCAGCAGTTTCCGGCCTCTAGTTACAGGGAGGATGTACATCCACCACCCCTCACGCCACTTCTACAACTGCCGACTATGTATCAACACAGAGCCAGCATCTGACGTCCACCATCGGTCAAAACTCTTCCCATACATGCTCATGAGTTTATTCAGCAACAGGCGCGACGTGCCTCCGTGTAAAATTCGTAATAATTGTTTTTCGTTCACCCAAGTCAACCAAGTCAACAGTTCAACAATAAAATCCACGGAGAATCAATCTCGCCGAGACTAATTTTTTCTCGGAAGTGAAGGAAGGTTTACCCGGAAATACCAAGTTTTCCGTTTATAGTTTTGGAATTTCTTTTTAATTGGGATGAGAAGAGAACTAAAGAAATAGTCATCGTCAAAAATTTATTCAGAAGACGGTGACTTAAAAAATCTGATGCAATTTATCCTCAATGGATTCTCCAGAAACTGTCATTTGACCGATTTTTCCAATGGTTTACTTCTTTCAATTAGCGCAAACACCTTTCAAAATTGTCGATTTCCGAATAGTATCGCCTACTGTATGTTACATTTCATTTATATATTCAAACAAAATGGCATTTCAATTCTTGGAAATTTTGTCATGAGGACCCGTACAAAACGCGATTACTGAAAAAGCTAGTACCAACGGATAGACGATATTTTTTCAAAAGTTTGCTTCAGAATTTAATGAGAAAAAATCATTACAACTGAACTAAAAAATCGATATTTCAATATTTTAATTTTGTACTTCAATTTCATCAACTTTTCGAATTTTTCATCCGTAGAATTTTCGAGAAAAAAAATTCAAAAAGTTTGTCTCGCAAAAATATGATTCAGATACACACTAAAATTCAGTTTTATTGATTACGAATTGTGGACATTTGAAGATTTCATCAATTGAAAAGATCAATAAGTCTATCTTTTTCCAGTAGAATTAAGGTATTGACCTCCTAAGACCAATACATAAAAAATCTTGAAATTCTGAAATTCAAAAATCGGAGATTTCAATTTCTTCGTAAAATTGAAAAATTGACGGAAAATACCATTACGCATTTTCGTTTCCGAATTAAAAAACCTGAAAAAAGCGTTTGAAATATTATTTGTCTTCCAAAAAACTTTAAACGAAAGAAAAACTTCCGCGGGTCAACCTACCCTTAAGTAAAAATAATCTTGACCTTCGATTTTTTTTCCTCTCTACGAACAATCGTAATCTTTTATTTCCGAAAATCAAATCAATTGTAATTAATTACGAGAATTAAGGGTACGACGATGAACAAATGAAACAAGTATAGATAAATCAATTGTGATACGAAAAAAACTCTATAAATAATATAAAATGGAGCAAATGCTTTTTGGGGTGTTAGAAGGAAGGAAATAGAAACGTGTCTGCTCTCTTCAGACGCTTTCGCGTTCGGTTCTCACAATTGCATTTATTTTCGGGGAAATGTAACTCATTCCTGAATTATATTGCCACTCCCCTGGTACGTGTCCCAATGATTATTATACTTTTGTCGCCTGAGAGCTCAAACACAAAAATCCGATCCACATATTTTGAAAAATACCCCTACCATACCACCATCACTGCGAGACTCGATGAACCGATCGTTGGGAATGATAAATCCTTGTACAAAAATGAAAAAAAAGTAATCGAAGGAGAATTTCACGATTTGGAAAGAAATATAATAAATATGATGGCGTGCAAGTGACCATGTGTTCCGTAGCGCAAGATTATACTTAAAGAGGCACACAGATTATATATATACAAGAATATAAATATTATAAATAAAATGAATTAATTAATAATAACTTATGTTCAAACTTCAGATAGTGAGAGGGGAGGGAGAGAAAAAATGATAATGACAATTTTTTCATTGAACAAATTTTGCAATTTGTATATATACATTAAATATGAAGGTATAAATACAGAATAGCTATTAGGTGCTACGAAAACGAGTTGAGGCGAACCTCGTGCCTCGATGTAAATATTAATAATAAAATTATAAAAATTACATTGATGAATAAAATGAATACTTGATCATCAATGGAAAAACATGAAGGCGACGAATGAATCTCGAATTTTACACTCTTCCTAATTTTAAGTGACGATTAAAACACAATAATTAATACATGAGATATCATTGCATTAATCTATGGATGACAAAGTTCCACAAAATTTCAACTCATTCTGTCATAAACATCCATTTCCTTCATTTTAAACAATAAAATTAGAATTATATTTTTCTATACAATTTAGTTGATTTATTTACTTTCGGTACAATTTCGATGGCTGATTCTAAAAAGAATTTTTTTATATTCTAGTCTTTTTCCCCTTTCATAAAAAAATTTAACAAATAAAATATGAAAAATTTGGATTCAAAAAATATCTATAGAAAATCTAGTCTGGATAGAATAAGTTATATGGAAAAATGGAATTCTATTATTTTTCCTATAGATTAGTTTATATAAGCCATTTCAATAGAAAGGGCCAATAGCTGATAAAAGGTTCAATAGTATTATAATAGAATTGGTTATTGAATTTGCTAGGACCGAAGCCTCGAAATTTATTGACACTTGTATTATAAAATTATAGAAACGTGAATGTGTTAATATCAATAAGTTGGGGGCAATTCCATTGTTTTTCATTATCTATATTTTTATGTTTAGCGAAAGATAATTTTATGGTAAATGTTAGCCAATTTGCTATACAATTTCGTTGAATTTCTATAGGGATTTTTCATGAGGGTTTGGTCGTTTCGATAAGAATGATCAATAAAAAATATCATGCCATAGAAATTCTATAGAAATTTCCAACAGAGAAAGAATTAAATAAATAAATTGCAGAATAAAATGAAATTGTATTAGTTTTTCTATAGAATATTAAAGATTTTAATAGAAACGTCGAAACAATATAAATAGACTAGCATAGAAACGTCAATAAAATTCCAATAGAATTGTGTGGCAAATTCGCTAGCACTGATCATGTGACAAAAATTAACGTATTTTATGACTAATATGTTCATAGACGACAAAAAATATTTGTAGACCTTATGACGAAATAGTATGTGTTACTAGTGTGTAAAAACCACTTTTTCTCACCACGGAAAGTAAAATAAAGGAGCCTTACTCACGTGCTTACCACCCTCGCCTTCGGCTCGGGCGGTAATTCTGCACGTGAGCAAGCCTCCTTTATTTTACCTCCCTAGGTGAGAAATATACTATTTCGTGCGAATGTGTAACACATCCTGGTTTTTACCATCCTTACCCACCTTCCCTATTCGAAGCAGTAAAGTAGTGATTTTGTGCACGAATTGCGTAAAGTTGGAGACCGTACGGTGAAGCTTTACGCATTCAAAGTGCACTTTATGCACGCCCCGCATAAACTAACCGCTTTACGCCGGTCAAATTCTTTCGAAAAGTGAAAACTCCTTATGCAAGTATCATAAACATTACTATTTTATCAACGAGACCGGATCGAACATAGGATTCATCATATTTTTCTTTTGAGAAAGAGCAAAATCATGAATTGATCTGACAAGACCTTGATTAGTTTAAGAGCTTGTTATAAGATAGTATATTCCGATAGGATTGTCGGATCATCATTTTTGTCTCGTGGAACGCTTATAGTGCGAAGGCGAGTGACATATAATTCCACGAGTCAAAAAATACCTTTCCTGTCAGTATCGAGCCTTATTTTTCATCACAATGAGTGGGCAATAGCATTTGTGTAAAATGTCACTTTATGAACAGTGCGATGAAAAATATCTCAATTAGGGAGTTAATTACGATCGAATGAATGGAAATTTTGTAGAACTGTGTAATCATGAATTTAAACATTTGCTTCAGTGACAGCAACAAAATCATCTCTTGACGAACCAATAACTAGATCATTGTACTTGAGAGAAATTGGGAGTTTAGTAGACATGTTACAATTAATCTATACTCTTCCACTATTTCTAATCTCCGTCGACGAAGAAGAAAAATCACTTATTTATCGAATCTTTATCTATTGATCAGACAAGTTGGATTTTGGGATTTTCGTAGTTGTGAGGTAGTTCGAAAAAGGCTGTAATGATTAGTCCATCTGGACGTGCTTTCGGGGAAATTAAAACGGGTTGTAGAATTAATTGCTGGCTGAATTAACACTTCGTGGGGTGGGGTAATGTCGAGCATTATTCAATGTACATGATCTTTTGGTTTCAATTGTGGCTCAAAGTGTGCAAAATTTACGAAATTTACTTCCATGCCTCCATGCATTTTTACAACATTTAATGTTTTTTTCGATGACGGACTTATGTATAATTTTAGAAAAGGACATTTTCTTCATACTCTCCTCTACAATTGTTTGCTCTGAAGATAATTTAATCTATAGTTTTGTGTCCAAATTCATTAGTTGTTTCATTTCATAATTAAAGTATTGATCTGTTGAGATTTATTTCTAGTTAAAAATAATGAAGTTTACAGGAAAATGGGAGGAAGATTTTTATTTTATGTGAAAAAATAAAATGATTTGATATTTGAAGAGATATAATAACTCAAATTGTGTTGTTGAATTTGATCATTCATACATTTTGAAATTTTTATATAAAAAAATGTACTACAACGATTTATTCATTATAAGTCATTACGAAATGAATACTAACGTAAAAAAAGTAAAAATTATTAGGAAGAATTACTCAACGAGCATTATTTTTACAAAATTATTATTTTAAGAGCGCAAACTTACAGAATTTACTAATACTATCAGCAGTTATTTTCGCAACTTAATTTAATCATTATATTTTTATGTACTCAATCTACTATTGAGCAATATATTTATGAAATATTTTAAAGCGTATTAAATTTGATGATTTCAATGAAAAGTTTATGTTTAATTTTGAAAGTTTGTTATTGGTATAACTGAATTCATAACATTTTACGAACATAATAATCAGTTCTGTTATATTTGATAACCTAATTATTGACCTCTAGATTTTTATTTTCATTTCACATGGGCAAACAACGCAACTAAGTTTGTCAGCGATTTAAATTTCCTAAAAGCATCTAAAATAATTGGAAATTCTATAATACATCGAATAATCTCGTTAGTTTCAAACCTTCAGTATTTTACAATTTCAAACTAAAAAAGAAATCTAAAATCCATGAATAGATGATAAAAATCAACTTAAAAAAGAAAGGAGTAATTTTCGACATTGCCTACTGCTCAAACAAACAATTTCCGCGAGGATGAATCCAGATGAAAAAAAATCCATAGCTTATTAATTAATCCACCGTCGGATAAAATACACAGGGGTATACGACGGAGCTTTAGTTAGAAATGGGACGCAATTAGTGATATGGGAGAAGGGTGATGTGCTTTTGCTGGTTTTAAACGAGTACAAATGGCCATAAGTAATGAGACACGAGGTGTTTTGAAGAGCAATATACTGTACAACAATGGAAGTGGAATTAATTGAGACTTTGAGTGTACATTGAAAATTGTAATGTACATATTTATGGTGAGTGCAATAAGAAACAAATGAGAGAGAAAAAGCGAAAGAGTGAGAGCAATTCAAAGATAATAAGATTGTTGAGAGAAATAAGGAGATGAATATTTTGTCACCACTCGTTGTTATTTGTGTTGTAATTGATTGGTAAAATAATTCATTTACATTGACGTTGTCTTCGGCGTTATGTCATCTCCTCATTGAACTCAATGGGTATTAATTAATTTGATGATCTTACTAATTATGGATATGGCCTTCGTAATGTCATGTCGTTGAGAAAACCAACCATTAATTAGATATCCTTGCACAGTATATGCACACATATTTTTATCTTATTAATTATTCATCTTCTTAAAACTATTGTATCCATCGCCTCTTGTTGTTCGAAAAAAAGCAGTTATGAGGGAGCGACAGAGAGTTGAATGCTTGTAAAAAAATTTTTTTTAGTGCGAGAGGAATAAATCTTGAAGACATTGGCGCTTCGTTAATATCGTTATGCGCTTCCATTCCATCTTCATTGAACTGGCTAAAGCGTGCCGCAGAAATAATAATATCAATGAAAAAAATGAGAATCAATTTTTTTCCGTTGACAATGATGCGTGTTACCAATGAATTTTAGACCAAAGAAATCATTGAATTATGTTAAATAAATAAAAACTTCGCAGCATCGATACTACTAGTGAGAAATTACGGAATAAATGACGGAAAATTCATTATTAAAGTAACAGAATTCAATTGCAATTACTTTGATTTATTCCATTCTCACTAGATGGACGATCTATGAATCAATTGATTTCTACGAATTTTGACTCTTGAAAAAATGCTCTCCCGTATTTCTGTAAGTTTAATATTTTTTCTCGAAATTTAGATCAATAAACAAAGAATAAACTATTGGTTTGCGATTGAAAATTATTAAACCTTTCAATTGGCACCACAAATTCGCGGTTGTATGAAGTTGACAGTGATTTATTTGTCTGCTATTCTCCCAATTGGTCTATTCTATTCTGTCGTTTTTGTTGAGAACTTGTTTATTTAGTTCATTTATCTTGAACACCAGTGTGTGCAGTAACCACAAACTTCACTGTTATTTTTCCCTGTCCCTTCCTTCCACTGAAATACTGTTAAACTTTGTACAATCAAATGCTGTCTCCCCTAGTTGAACCTTCGATGCAATTGGAAACTGGTTTCAGGAAGAAAATTAATTAATGGAATTAATGCTAGAATTTAATCCTTTCTCGATTAAATGTCTATTAAGGGGCTAATGGACCTAATTTTGGTAAGCGGGCCGTCTAAATAAACAAGTAACATGTTGAATTTGCCCATTTATTTATGCTTCTTTTTTTCTAAAAATGTTACAAACGGTTTCTTGGTTTGAAATATAAATTCGTTATTAAAAAAAAATAATACGTACGCCAATCTAATTCCCTATATGCTCTTTCCTCTTGCTAACTCATAAGTAACTTCACAGACTGGGTTTTCTTCACAGTTCGTTTTCTAACGATAAAAAATCTTCCCCATCACCAGGACTCGATCCCTCGTCCATGGGACGCTTTGTTCACGGGAGCAAAGTTGAAAACAATTTTTTTTTGATAATTTAAGTAAAAAAGAATGAAATTTAATTGTTATAGTGGGATACAAGAAAATTAATCTGCTACCGTCTGCGTAACTAACCGTACATAAAACGTACATTGAATTAGTATCATTTTAGTTAGTAGTATTCAATTTTTTCTTTTCAAATTCTTGATTAAATAGGTCTTTAAGTGAATGTGGAAATGTAGGATATTTACATAAAGAGGAAATATAAAGTTCAGTGTTGTTTTCAATTGCACGAACCGCAGAAATTGAAAAATTGCCCTACTCATTTGAATTTTTCAATGAATTCGAAATTTAAGATTTGATTTTCATGGAATAATTTGACTAAAACTAGCAATTTTTCCCCGAAATTTTAAATGATGAATTACGAAAATTTTCTAAATCTTAGAGTATCTATAATGTAACAAAAAAAATACAACATAAGAAAAAAAATGCGCATGCTCTTTTTAATAGTTAACAGATATGAATACTCAACATGTCTTTTTTAGTCTGACTAATATTTTTACAAAGTCTAAATTGGACATTTTTCTTACTACCCAGAACTTCCATCATATATGAAAAATCCCTCTTAATAAATCAAAGCTCAAAGAAGCTTATGGCGTTTCATTCAACCTAATTTATTCGATTAAACATTCCTTAATCTCACAAAAACTCAGTAGTTTATCGTTTCATCCTGACCCAGTTTCTGCAATTATACCCCGAAAATAAAGTTCGTGGGCATAATTAATCGATTGCACGTATCAATACAAGAAACATTCCGGAATTTTTAAGCTTTGTATCAACTAATTCAACAGGCACGGTAATACAGTATAGAGGTAACATACGAGGCAATATATATTTGTAATAGTTGTAAAGAGAGCCAATAAAACAATTAACGAAGCACGAAGAAATTAATTAATTATTGACGAGGGGAAACGAACAGAAAAATGATGAAACGATTTTGCTATCGTTGCTATAGCATTAAGAAGAATGTATAGTTACGAATTTAACGAATTCAATAAATCTAATCGACCTTGTATTAATTAAAAACAAAACGATTGTGCATCGAATGTAAGTCCGACGAGTCGTTGAATCACAAGTGATTCGCATGAAACTGAAAATTTTAAGTAAGTAAATTTTGTTTCATTCGATCGATTGTCTCATTTTCTTTGAATACTCTTCACTTTCATCCGCAAAAATACTTGTGATTCTATCGAAAAATTGAATAGTGCGAATAAAGATTGAAAAGATAGTTGAACGAATGGAGGATATAAAATCTGGAATTTACCAATAACGGATTTAGGGCTGGATTTTAAAGAATTCAAGAATAAAAAAAAAGAAAGTAATGGTTAAATTACGAAATCTTCGTTGTGGCCAAATGTGAGAAGAATTAATAACTATTAGAGAAATGAAAGAAAAACTCATCGCGTACGGAGAAATTCAATTTTTGGCTTTTTATTCATATTGTAATTTTTGCGCAATCAGTTTAAATTCCAATAGAGTAAGACGAATTCGATTTGACTTTATCTGGGATTTATTGAGTCGAAGGATGAAACGACTACTCCAAATATTACAATAGGAATTGAGGGAACGTCAATGCATTATTTCAATTATCAATGTTATCTTTCGGAAAATATGAAGAATGATCGAGTCAATCTTCGATTGAATTCATCCACAACTTTTATTCCATAAAAATGGGGGGACAAAAATTACTTAAAGAAATTATAAAGACACATCTTCCAACGTATTTAGACGAGAGTGCCTATCGAGTAAAAAATAAATAACTTCAGGATTGTAATTACTGCGGAACGGTTCGAGTGAAAAAGCTGAACGAAATGATGTTCCACATATCTCTTTTTTCAAATAAAGAACAAAAAACAATTAAATTATTAAAAAACCTCGAATAGATGTTGGTGGGCATCTTCCCCTGTGCCGCCAAGATAAAAATAAACTAAAAAAAAGAATGCAGGAAATGAAATCACAATCTCAATGGCGTAAAAACCAAGATGTCAAGAAAAATGGAAAATTAGTAATAACACAAAACCAAATTGCCAAAACCATATAAATAAAAGAAATGAGTAAAAAGTGAAAGAATCGTGTACCAAACACCTCTAACTGAATTGTAATTTGTAAATTACGATTATGAACTTCCTGATAATATGCTGGTTATAATAATACATGTGTTCTGCCACAATAAAGCAGTTTTTTAAATTAAACTCTATTATTAATTCGTCCTATCACTTAATAAAAAATTTTCCGTACTGCTCTTCACTTTACCTTGCCAAGGGGATGGTAAGAGCTCTTGCCCGAACTCCGAAAAGTGAAATTCACTACGGAAAACTATCGTTCCTAGGCTGTCATTATGGGGTTTTTTGACTGGCGTGGTGGCCGTCTCGCCTCCGGCTTGGCTCACCAAACTCCACGCGAGTGAAAAATCCCATAACGACAGGCCGGAAATAGACTATTTCAACGTTGGGATTTTTTCTTTATGCAGAATAGCAAATCGACCAGCGATATTCAAGAAAGTTGGAGACTGTAAATCAACTATGATATCAAAATACATTGAGTGGCATATTTATTTCGAGAATAAGATAGCAGTAAAACGAAAGGAAAGTGCAAATGCAATTCGGTCAATGTTATTGCCTAAATCTATGGAATTGAATGGAAGCATCATAACTCTAACGGAGCCATCGATTCAAATTCAAGTGACTGTCGAGTCTAAGAATCGAGTGACAATCGACTAATGTATAAGTTGATTAAAAATGGCGTCTTAATAATCAGAATTTTCTACTCGTAAGAAGATTTGCTTGACAGAAATAGTTTTTCTTCTCAGTGTAGGGGCACGACTAGGATCACTCCAGTTGTTCCGAGGATAAATAACAACATTCTATAACATGAAAGACTCAATCCATTTGAAAATAAAAATAAATTCAAAGTTTAAATACCCGATTTAAAAGTTCTGAAACACAGATTGATTGAACAAAAACAAGCCTGGGGTTGTAGGCTTCTTGGTGGGAACCACCTGACCGTTACCTTATGTTTTCAACTTTTCTCTTCATGTATAATTTCTACTAACTTCATTTTTATATCGTTCCCGAATGGATGTGCACCAATTCTATGTTGGTAAAATTAAACGAGTAGTTTTTTGAATGTTGGACAACAAAATGTCCCGGTCAAGGTTGATATCTCCTCAATTATACCTCGACTTTACCCGTTTTCCAAAGTCTGTTGTCATGAGACCGAAATCCAACCCAATTTGAACGTTGAAGTTGAAAAATAAGCGGAGATTCAGTAGATTGACTGGTCTACATATGATTGCACGGTATATTTATATGAAACAAGTGGTAATGTAGAAATTAATGGAATCCATAATAAACTGGATTATCTCACACTTCAAGACATTGGTTCAGCCGTTCTAAATTATAATATTCCCGCAGAATAGGTCAGACTATTCTAGATAAATTTTTTCACCCGATTTTGAGTGGGAAACTGAATTTATTATCGTACTAGTATGATATTGAACTCGTTTCCGTACTCAATTTAAAACATTAAATGAATATGAACACCATTTTACACCTAGGTGCACCTTGTGGGGTTCATTCCAGCTGTGTCCCCATCGCGCATCCTGGGTAAAGCTAAGTGGTGGAGATGTTTGTTATACCTTTCCCCACATTGATTTGAGAGATTGCAGAATTGTCAAATTATTAATTTTATAATAGAATAGAATAGTTCATTTCCCTTGATGTTACAAATGGTATTTTCTTTTTTTAACATCTACACTCGCCTTATCCTTAATAACTCCTCCTTCCTGTTATATTTTCTTATGAATAGTCAACCGGACTTATCAATAATAATCCATCTTTAATTATTTACATTCCACTATCTTATTGTTCATTTTTATTAAAGCTATATTGTCTTTGCACTTTGGTGTCTTTCTGTTCTGCACGCGATGTCTTCCTCACTCCTGTGTTTTTGGTCTTTTTCTCTTCGCCCTGTCAGCCCTTTTTTTTCCTCCTCTATTTCTTTAAGCTTTCTTTCCATTTTTCCAAGCCTCGTGCACATCTTCTTCTTCGGGGCCTACCCTAACTCTTGAATTAACCTCTCCCTCCAGTATCTTTCACTACTTTGTCTCCTCCAGTGCCTCCACCACCGCTCGTCCTCTCTTACTCTAGCCTCTCCATCAGCACTTTGCAGCTGACCACATGTTCTAGCATCTCTCTTTCCCTCCCACACGCTCTGCATTCGTGTTTCATCATGCCTATTCTGTTTCCGGCTAACGCGTTGCCACATCTCCATCTCGCCCATGTTGTCTTCTGCTCCGTACTTAGCTTCCGATCGCGCCAGTATTCCTCCATTTCCACGCTATGGTTTATGCTCCCATAGTAGCTACAATATCGAGAGTTTTCGATCCTTTCCCAGTCGTTCTGTATCTCCTGGTCCTCCATTATCTGTATTAATTCCCCTATTCTAAACTCAGCCACCTCATTTTTTCCCTTCCACAGCCCTTCTACTAGTTCTCCCTCTCCAGCCTCTTGTAGCCTCGCCTGCAACATCTTGCCCCATCTCGTCGGTTGGCCATTCTTTATTCCTCTCAGTTCCTCTCTTAGACATTTTCGTGGCCATCTATCCTCCTCCATTCTGTTGACCTTCACCAGGAACCCTGCTGCTCTCCTGAATGCCTCTATTTCCACACTTCTCATCCCTGCCTCCATCCTCCAGATATAGTCCGTCGTGTTTCTCGCCAATCCCATACTCGCCTTTGTGTTCTTTTTTGCACTTTCTCGATGACCTCCTGCCTTTCCAGCCCCATAACTCCACTCCATACAGGGCTGCTGCCTTCACCGTGACCCCCATGAAGTAGAGCCTCCTCCTTAAGTTTCTTAGCCTGCCCATATTCATCTCTTCCCAGGCTTTATTTATTAGTAACTGTCCTTTGCCCGCCAGCTTCGCCGCATGCCTGATGTACCTGTTTCCTGACGTAAACCAGAATCCCAAATATTTGAATTCATTCACTACCTCCAGCCTTTCTCCTTTGTAACTCCAGTTCTCCGATTTCCTCTTGCC
>JAPYZM010001596.1:0-17495 GCA_030522845.1 Psyttalia concolor
ATGAAAAATATTGTTCGTAACACGTGAAAAAAGTGGTTTTTGCCTCGTGGGATTACATCACTCGCCTTCGGCTCGTGATATAAACCTCCCACTCGCCAAAAACCATTTTTTTTCACTTGTTACGAAATATAATAATATGAAACTTGTGCGTTATGGTGTTTTTTGGCTCGTGGGATTATAACACTCGCCTTCGGCTGGTGTTACAACCTCCCACAAGCCAAAAACACCATTACGCACATGTTGCATAATATACTATTGTCATAAGAAGCCCACTACCATGGCCGAGTAGTTAGAGCATCAGACTAGTGTGGCGAGGGTCCCGGGTTCGCTTCCCGACCGCTGCACCGATTTTCTACTTCTAATTACTTGTCGGTTTCATTATCGAGCAATCATCTCGTAAAAGAGACGACTGTACCTCGCCAAGATTTTCCCCTTAGGCGGAGATTTTTCCTCGGTCCTCGACGAGAACGGTGCAGAGGGGTTGGTGGGTGGATGAGAAAAAATCCTAAAAACCCTATAGGCGGGAAAGAAAGGCAAAAATATATTTATCATACGGTGTCCGAAATATTTTCCGACGAATGTGATTATGCAATACGACATTCGGCAAAGAACACTTAGCGAATTTGCGAGGAAAACTACTATCAATATGTGGGGTAGTGCATTGCTCGGCTTATGGTACTTCTTGGCACGCGCGCTATAAAATTTTTTTGTCACTTTCTTGCGCACTCTGATCGCCACCCCTCTGGATTCCTCTGACGAAAATGACAATAATCGAACCTAAGCTGAAAAGTATTTTCCCAACGAGGCGGCTTTGGTTATATGCATTAGACAAGGGGCGCTTAAATTAATATTATATCAGCTATCACAACAATTAGCCGCTCATAGAGCTTAGTCGTGAATCTCCAATATATAATTATAATCTCATTATATAATAATACTAAACTGATATGTTAAAATTATATGTCATATATATAACATATAGTTACAAATATTAATCCCATGATTCCATCAACTGATGTTCCGTTCTTAATTGATTGAGCTCCTGTTTCTGAAGTTATTTAGTTTCCATTCTTTTGTCTGCTCTAGTTAGTTCCGGATCGTTTTCTTTAATAAATATTATTCAAATATTTCCACGGCCTTTTCAATATATAATATACTATAGGGGACTGTCGAAATTCTAAGCCTACTAATTCTATATAGAAAGTAAGGGAAATAGTCTGGTTTAAAATTTGATAGTCATCTTTTTGATAGGGAATATATTCTAATCGTATGATTAAAAAAAGACTGTTCGGACAAGCGGTGAACGTAATTTTGTCGATAAGCCTGAGAATTTGGATTTGATAATAAAATGGTTGATTTTCTAAAAAATATTTACATATTCCATGCAAGAAAAAACATGCAAATACGCGAACATTTCCCTTTCTAAATACCTAGAATTAATTGGAATATTGTTATTCCACTTCCAAGTTTTCCTCCAATTTCAATGGAATAAATTGAACGAGGAAAAATCTTCTGCGGCGAATTATATAACAATACTACTGCACGACGAGTTATAATCTGATGTGATTGGTCAGAATTATTATGAGTAAGGTAGACTCCGGACGTGTGGCATGTCAGTACCGCTAACTGTTCTTAAAATAATGCTAAAAATTATTGTTTCGACGACTGTAAAAAACATACGATTTAATACCATTTTTTTTACAAGTCGTCAGAGAAGCTTGTTTTTTAGCACAAAGGAATATCGTTGGGAACTAAAAATTTTCATTTCAGGAACTTCAAATGGTGACCACTAGAACTTATTCTAGTGACAATTCTCAGAATTTGTTTTTATTTCATCAAAAGTTGTTTGAAGAAAGTTGTGAGTTAAGCTTGTAACTCTAAAGTAGTACAACAATTTGTTCTCTTTAGACCTACGCATGTGAATAAAAATAATTGAGTCCATAATTTTTGGCAAAACCTCTGGAACTAAATTTCAGTTGACGTTATTGCACCAACTGCCTTAATGATCCTCCATTAACCAGCAAAAGACGCTACGATACCCGAAAATTCTCCCCGAACTCTTGACCCCCTGACAATTCTAAGTATGCATTTACAGCCTCTCAACGGCTCCCTATAAATCCATAACGACCCGCACTACTTTTACGACACAAACCCGCCTAAAAATCTATTTTGAATTCACTCGGTAGGACAGGTCGTTCAGCTTGAACGATTGTATGTGGTGAAATAAATTTGTTCCCCTTGGCATTCGTTATATATATATTTTATTCCGTTTCAGTTAACGACTCCTCCCCGAGAATCTTTATGGGCCAGTTTCACAGTCGAGCCAAACACTCGATTTACGAGTTAAATCATTTGAATCGTGACAAGTGATGGACTTACAGATGTCGAATCACCATGAAAACTTCTAGGTTTATCGAAGTTCTGCGGTTGCAATATATCACTCATTTGAGGGAGCAAGTTGAACTGTTGGGAAGCACTCGGTGGTTCAGGCCCTGAACTTAAATCCATGAATTCAATAAGATCTGGCTTTGACGCGTATGAAGTTAGACTCAAACTTCGTTTCTCCGGTTCGAAAGCAATCTTTGGGGATAAATCGAGGCATTCAATGGCTTCCATTGCCAAAATACATAGAGTTACAACTAGTTGAATTTTCTCCATTTCTAAGACTTCAACACACGGTTTGCGGATGTTTGTAAAGACGGGTGACTGGAGTTTATTTTGAAATTGTCGATTGGAGGCGTCTTGGTGAAGCTGTCGTGGGTTTTTTTTCCCCAGGAGGGGGAATAATTCGTTTCGGATGTGCATGGAGATAATGAGAACATGAAGATTACGGTGATGGAGACCATGTAACGATAAATAACACGGGTCTGAAAGAATAGTCATTGATGATTAAAATCATAGAAGGTGAATAAATGGGAATTCAAGCTATTTGGAATATTCACCGTTAGTTCCAGCGAAGCACAAAAATCTCTTTTAGGATTACTTATCGTAGCCAACTTGTGTGTTGATGACAAGATTTAGTGGAAGTATAAAAGGAATAATATTTGGCATAATTTTCAAAATTCAAATTAGTCAATGTTTTTTCAAAAGTTGGAAGTTTGAGCGTTGACAGGTGGAGATTAGAGTGTACATTTTTTTTTCATGACGTAGGTGCAAAAAATAGTTACATCAGGAATATTTTCGAAAGCGTTAAATACAGAAAATTTGAAGGCTTACTAAATAAAAATTGGGTAAACAAAATGCAAATTATTAGAAAAAAAAACAAGAATATTACCTCCGAGCTGAGCTGTCGAGAAAACCAGAAAAATGTGAGTAGATAATTTTTCCAACCCCTAAATTGCTATGAATTTCACAATGGGGTGAGGCATAGTGGTCAACGTGTTTGACTCGGAATGCCTAATATTTCACTCCCTCTGATGGGTTGACGGCAGGCGTAAAAATGGAAACGAGTGGTAATGAATCATGAGAATGAAGTATTCGAGTTCGCTGAAATGAAGTGATGGAGCTTTTGAATTGAATTTAATTTTCCTTAGAGAGATAAATACAGATTATCATATCCTTATATGTTGTCAGGAATTCTTGCTGAACCTTAGGCTAGGATATTGAAATTATTGTTCCTGATAAATCAAATTCATTAATTTTTCTTTGGGCAATTTTTTTTATTGCTCATTTCTAAGTAAATAGGAATAGGATTGAGAGTCGTTCCATTACGTTTGTCACACGTGGCAAGATGGTCGAGTAATATTCGAAAAATAATAGGCTGTCTGCTGTAACAAATTTAATCAACCAACCTTTTAATTATTACTTTAATATTTGGTGAGTGTAAGAATTTAATCAGCGCCATAACTATTTCATCAGTAACCCTCGACCCTCGTACTATTATTAGCTACTATTATGCAGAAACATTATCGATCAACACTCATAATTTGTTGTTGAAAATAAAATAAATGCCTCAAGGACAATTTTTATTTTTGTAATTATTTACAAAGGCTGCAATAATTTTGAAATTTCCAATCTCACTCCAGGATTGTTTTATTGCTTATCTTCGGAACTTCGTAGGAAAAGGATTTATCCTTTGCTTATTGACTTAAAATATAGGCCAACAATCTAACGAATTGAAGATATTTCACGAGAAAATTGAAGAAAAAAAAAGTAGAGAGCAACAATTATTAAGCGTATGTTTCACGGGGATTCCCCACGTAATTGTAGTAGAATTGCTCCACTCTAGTTTCTCCAGCATCTAAAACCACCACATGTTCACAATTTAATTACTTCCCCAAAATTCCACTCTAGAGTTGTATGATTGTCGCATTATTTCATCATGATTCATAATGTCTGAGGCTCATAAATATTGCAACACGATAGCTTGGCTATGAGACTCGAGATAGTCCTGTCGGTGCCATTGTAGCAAACTGGCTAGTCATAAATGACCCACCAACAAGGCCAAGCCAAGGGATATTCTTGAATGACATTATCCCGGCCGTATACTTGCCCATGTACCACGTGAATGGGCGGGAATGGAGACTCTCTTATAAGTAGAATGCAACCCCATGTGAAACTACCATGATTGCACCCTGGTATATATGGGTTGGGGCTTAAAGCAATTTCAGATACTGTCTCGCCTACTGGCTCGTGCATACGAGGCCCCTAACGTTTGACTAAGGGGGAGCGGGGTGTGAGAACAAACAAAAGGGTTTTTGCCACCCTGTCACATTGAAATTCATTAACAAGGCACTCGCCTAACACCCCTTTGAGTGCCTTTCAAGTGACTACAATGCTGTCCCACCGGAGCTTTTGACTTCATTATTTTATTATTAATCTTAATTAGGATATCCAGATGAATAGTGATCGATTCTTATGAAAACGCATTCCTATGCTGAAGGGGATGGTACATTGTTTGTTGGATTTTCTTGAAATAAACACAAAGCAAAAATTAATCTCATAATCCTCAGAAACCGTACACCGTACGGTTGACCAAATGTGGGTGTGTTAAAGGTTTTTTAAAACATCTATTCCACTAATCCTCTACTTTAATAGCTGAACATCTAATGTTTGTTAGTTTCGATACTGTCGAGTGTTTTCATGAACAAATTCTTAATTAACGAAACGTCATTATAGTTTTTTTTTCTGCACAGTAATTATGATTTATAACATTTCGAAAATTCAAATATTATCGTTATTGATGTTATCGATTACATAAATATTTCTTCGTCCCAGAGCAAATTCTTTTCGATCATCAGTTCCACTGATTCTGTAATATGACATTATAAACTATGGATTTTTCAGCAGACTTTCAAGATATATTTTTTATGAAATCAAATGTGGGAAACCACAAATTATTTTCGGATTTTGCGCCGAATCATCAACAGTATGTCCATGTCATATTAGCTACAAATTTTTCTGACTATCTCGAGGGATAAAAAAAAATATTGTCAAAATCCTTAGACATTTTTTATCGCTGAACAACTCAATATTCCAATGAATTTGCTGCGCTCGTTAACTTCAACCCTCCAGAAAATTGTAGCGGGTAATTACCTGTTTATCCGTCATCGGATTTCTTTTCACACGTCGGTTAGTCTCCATTCCCCACATCCCGTTTCCCAAGCGTCTCGTATTTAGAAGCACTGATGAAAGAAATGTTGCAACTAATGTACCGTGACTAATCGCCCTGAAGGGAGAAGGGGGAGCCCTGGATACAATTACGGGATCCGGACACAGACTATCGAAAAAATAGACAAGACCAAGTGCACAATACCAAAGTACATGGCACACGAATCAACCGGAAAATGATGGGGATGCGTTTCCGCCATAAATCATTCTACACCACGATCGATTATTTCGTTCTGTTTTTCTTTTTACAGTTTTCCCCCGAGACAAAAGAGTGATTAGTGGATTTTGTTGGAGCCTACTGGATCGTGAATTATGAATTTAAGAGTGAAGCTCTTGAAGCCAACATCGTTTGTCATTTTAAACAAGACGTCAAGTAGAATTATCATTAGTTCTCGAAGAATTTCTTGAAGATCTCTTTCGAAAATGTACATGAAATTATAAGAGTCAACTGCGACATGACTTATCTTATAGTTTGACGAATTATTTCCCAGAATTCTTTGGGGGGAGTGGGGAGAAGTTTAAAATAATTTCTCCTTTTTTCTTCGTAAACATGATTTTATACGCACTTGTATTCTGGCGAAACGGAAATAACACTGGGAGGTAGAGGAGAAAAAAACGAAAAAATTGGAGATTTATGTCTTCCCCCAAGGCTGTTTTCGGCTCGCCTGGCAATGAATTAAATAGGTTTTGAAGAATAAAAAATATTTGATGGAGAGATATTTATAATGAGGTGATTCTCGCGATGCCACATTTATGGTGGAAATATGTGTGATAAACTGAGTGAATTCCCGAGAAGTGTGATAACAATGAGATAAAATCTGGCTGAGAGCTGCGTTCAATTCGTAGCAATTAATAACAAAAATCATGATTTATCTTGAGAGAAGCATCGTTTTGAATAAAGTTCATTCTATATCAATAATTTAAAAAGTGAAGTTTGAAGACTTATTTTTTTGCAGATAAACAAATAGCAAACTAACTATTGAATCATTAAATCTACCACTCCCAACATAATCATAAAAGTGAGACATATCTTCTGAAATTAATGCTCGCTTTGTTGTTCTATTTCAATGAACAATCAATCATTCCTTGCCAATTTCATGAGTCTGTGTTATATTATAATATATCACAGACTGCATAAAAAACCAAGGTTCATTGCTTAAATTTTGCTTAAAATAACTTTTCAGAGGGAATTTCAAAGGCGTGGCAATAATGACGTTTAGCAGCCGTCGGAGACATCTTCAACTTTAAACCCTTTCTTTTTGCTCTTGAAGAAAAGATCTGACAATTTGACTCCTAATTCTTTGCATTACGACTCGACCGTAATATTAATGAATATTATATTATGCATTCTATAATATTCTATAATATAGTCCTCAGTAAAAATTATTTGAATTTTAGTTGTCTAAGAAAGGTAGACGCAAAAAACAGATGGAAAAGGGATGAGAAGCTGCAAGAGTGACAGATCGACAATCTAGAGGGTGTGGGATCGATTCTCGCTTGGACATCTTGAAAATTAATAAACACTCATTAGCACTTTGAAATACATTTATTTCATTTCAATATAGCGTATACATTTACATATATATCTGTTCACTATATACAGTCTTTGATGGGTTTTGGTTAAACAACCTTGCTATTTAAACTATGTACAAAAATACAAAAAATTGGCACATTGGATACCTACAAAAATTGTGGCAAGCGAATTTTTTAATGTATATCACTCTATCACAATCATGTCAAAGATTCCATTATCTAATTTGTTCATGGCATTAACGTTTCGCTTTACTCAGCAGTATTTATTTGTAATACTTGGTATTTGGATATGCTTGGCAGTGATAATTTTGTATCACAATTGCAAAGCTGTACTTGATACTTTAGCCGCTACTGTTGAATATGTCAAACATTTCGTCCTCCATAATTACAATCTAACGTTTCAAAAACAATGGAAATCCTCTTTTCATTCTTAAAATCAAAATAACAGTGATATCTTTTCTCTATTTCTCGGGAGATAAAAATACATCTCAATAAGTACCAATTGGACTATTTACAACAAAATCTTCAAGGTAAAAACAAATAATGTCTGGAGATAAATTCGAACACTCAACCAGTCTTCTATGCATCAAGGAGGAAAATTGAGTTTTCAACGCTTGTTGCAGTTCACTCTGTAAAGCTCATTGAATTCAAACGTATCTAGTTAACTGTGTGTGGAACTCTTGGAGGCAGACAATGAGCTGGGAGAATGTTGGCCTCTCGTCTGGTGACATGGCCCAACAATACGCCATGACAGCAAACAACTCGTCGGGACAGTTTATCGGTTGTGCGAGTCTGTACCCATTTCTGAGGTAAGAGGCCATCTCGAATGGATCCACTTCTACGTATGGCTGTTGAGCGAGAGTTGTCAATTCCCAGAGAAGAACACCAAATGCCCACTAAAAACAGAATAAGCAAATTCAGCGTATTTTTACTACTCGTTTTGATAAATTCATTTCATTCCACCTCGTTTTTTTAAAGTATCTGTTTCTTGAAAGATGAAGAAATTTGATTTTATAGAAAAGTTATTCAATTCCTAAAAATTACTTTTTTTGTAGTGTTTGAAATTCGAACTAATGGACGTGTTGATAGAAGTCATTCATGTCACTTTCATCCATTCGATTAAACACTAATTGTTCATGTATTTTTACTAAGTAATTAGCAAATTTGAAAAATAGTGAGCATTCTGGGAATGCAAATTTTATAAGACGATAAAAATCAGTTATAATGAAAATATGATATTCAAAATACATCGCTTGCTATCCGATGTCATCTCATTTTGATTAAAATCATGAAATTCATTTTTAATCGGTTATTGATTGAGCCTTCAAAGATAGAAATATACGTAAAATATATATTGTTTTCGTTTTTATACACACCAAGGATTATGTATCCCAATTTTGATTGTTTAATATTAAATATAGTATTAAAAAATCGCAATAGTACGAGTCATCCTGTCACTTTTTCGAAATGCAGAAAAGAGAAGTTAAAAAAAACCGTAAACATGTTCACTTCAATATTCTGCTCTTATTCAATTATAACATTCAATGCCATTGTTATTGTTATGTTATGTTGTGACAAATATTTAGATTTGTGATCACCCACTTACAGTTCTTATTCCCCTTTCATTGGAGATTAATCTTAATTTATTAATAGATATTTTTATTTTCTTTGTTTACTCACCACATCAGAGGCTGTGGTAAAGGTTTTACTGAGAAGACTCTCAATAGCCAACCATTTTATTGGACGGTTCTCGTTATCACCGAGGCAGTGATAGTCTTGGGGAAAGAGATCCCTCGCCAGGGCATTGTCAGTAATCTGCACTCTCAGGTCATCATCAACACTAAAACAAGAATAAAATGGAAAAAAATCACTTTAATTAGCTCCAATTCATGAAACGATTAAATGTCCAATTAAATTCTATTAGATTGTTCCATGGGTTTTATTCAATTTCAATGAATAGGACGGGATAATTGGATTATACGAGTACGTGATTGCAATGAATTCACGCGATTTTCAACAAAAAAAAATCCAACCAAAAGCAGAAGAGCAAAAAGACTGGAGCAATATTTGAGAAGGGGAGGGATTCAATTCAATTTTTTGCTTTCGAATGCGCCACTGTGAACGTATTCATGGAAGCTTTCGCCCTTTATTATACAATGTAATGAACGAAATTATGTCTGACAAACACAATTTTTATGTCTGTCAATAGTGTTTGAGTACGATCATGGAATTGTCAGTGCAATGTTTTCGGTGCACTGAAAATAGAGCAATAAAAAAGTACAAAAATTTTGCTATTCACCTTCAACTTTAATATGTCTCCCGACAAAATGATTGAAAGTGAATAGAATCATGATAATTAAAGTTTCAGATTTTCGAGAAAACAGTTTGTGGCACAATGAAATAATTAGAGTTCTCCATGCAATTTTCCTACAGACGAAGAATAGAGGCAAAAATTATGAAGAAATGAACCAAAAATGTTAAATGTATTCATATATTCACCGTCTCCACGTTCTTTGATTTTCTCAATAAAACAGTCTTAAGTATTTCTTTATTTCATACAATAGAAAATAAATCTTTTAACCAACGAATTCCTTGAAACTTTCACTTCACCCATTTACCATTATATTTTACGTGTCAAAATGAACACTATTTTTGTGTCAATTAAGAATAGTTGATTACAATCGTGTTTTCTTTAAATTCTATATTTATCCCTATGAAAAACGTCTTACGCATGTCTTCATTTCATACAATAGAAAAAAAATCTTAGAGTGCAATAATTCCGTGAAACTCTCGTTTCAACCATTTACCATTGCATTTTACGTCTCTGAAGGACTCCAGTGAGAAATCTCGAGTGTGAATTTCCCACGAAATAGCTATCCCTCAAAAGTGAAATGGAAAAAGTTGAAGTGAAAAAATGTCTCAACTTACACGCAATTTCTCGCCGCTAAATCCCGGTGCACAAGTCGCTTTCTGTGTAGATATTGCACACCCTTGGCGGCTTGAAGAGCCATTTCAACGACTTCCTGAGTTGTTAGTGCCCTTGGTGGGCCCTCACTGCTCTGTTTGCACCTCAGCAAAAACCTCTTCATGTTCCTGTATCCAGTGTGAGGATAGAGTAAAAATGGGGCACTCCTGTCCTCAATCGAGACACCCAGTACTGGGAGTAGAGCTGGATGACTCAATCCGTAGAGTGCCAAACCCTCCCGAAGGAGTAGCGCGACCTAGTCAGATAGAAATTGGATCCGTGAGTATCGAAGAGAGAAATTGCTTCGCGGGAGGGATAAAAGTTTGAGGTATCAGCGGAATTACTCACCTGGGATTGAGAGGCATGTTCTGCCGCGGTTTTCACCAGAACTTCTCGGGGTGTTGTGGCACCCTCCTCGTGATAACTGCCTCGGTAAACCCGGCCAAACGTTCCCTCCATTTCGATGCTTAAAAGACGCACTCGACATCTGAAAAAAAGAAGAGGAAACTTTTACTGCTGACGATTTGGTTTTTCTTATCGTGCATTTTTTCATTCTTTAGGATCGTTTTTCCATGGTTTTTATTGGTTTCGTTGTGATGAAAAAAATTTCTGGGTGAGAGTGGGGAGTAAAATCTACTGTCAACTCAATCAACTCAACTCAACTCAATCAAAAGATAGTAAACAATTCTGAAACATTAATGAGAGATAAACAGAGAGTTCGGGTTTTATTTCTTTAAAATCAATTTAGATGCACGTATTTCGAGATATCATAAGGAGATATCAGTATTTGTTTTTGTTTCGGGGCGCGTCGTTAAATCAGAACAATAATTCATATGACTCTCATCTGAAAATGAAAACTGTGTCACTTTAATCATTTTTCCTGGTCTCATTTCCATCTAATCTTTCTTATTATTCTTATTATCGCAGACACTAGAAATGTAATTTTCCCACAGCATACAAACAAAAATAAACCCCCCTTACTTCAGGTTCCGAAGAAAAAATTTCGAGGCTCTATTTGGACTGTCTATCAAAATTTCATCGATTTGCCAATAATACCAGCAACCTCTTCAATATGAGAAGTATTTTAGAGATTTTTTTTCGGTGACGATCCCCAGGGAATCCCCAGCGTCCCCAGTGTGGCTCATCAATCATGATTATTCCACGACACGTGCGCAGTGGTTTCTTCATTGAGAATCATAGTACATTACCTCACGTATGCCCGCCAGCTCTCTGATCATCAAAGAGGAATTCCGTGTTGTCGAAAAATAGGAACATCAAGGGGAGTGTTGATAGCTTAAGTAGATACCACGAGGAATCCAAGGGGCTTGGCTATTTTCGATTTGTAGGGCAAATTTTCTACCCCAGTCAAGAACAGATTTATATATTTTTTATGAATGCGTCTTTATACCATGAGTTCTTTAATGATCACGTGATTTTCAACGAAATAAGTCGAATAACTTCAATAAATCAACGAAAATTGCAATTTTTGTGAGCAACCACTGGTTTTGTGGATTTCTTACCAACAAATGATAAAAAATCAGATAAAAGTCATGGCATATTGGGTAATGCTACCACCTTAGTTACAAAATCCGTTGATAAGAATACAAAATTAGCATGTTAATCTCGCAAACATTATTTAAATCCATTGAGTATTATCCAAATGACAAGGGAACAACATTTCACATTAATTGGCCAATTATGTCTATCAATTAGTGTCAGTCTCTATCGATGAACACCACTTATCACACACTTATTCGCAGATTAACTCGAAAATTCTTAAATTCGCCATTTCAATACTACTTAACGAATTTGAAAGATTCTACAGTTTTCATCTATAAATTCTTTAACCAAGGTGCAAATGACGGATTGTATTGTGAATTCTAAGGACTAAATGATTATCAACACTCATGAATTTAAATGATTGATATTTAAACGTCAAAAGTTGGACGCCGCCGACAACTTTAGTTGAAAGACTCTCAAAAGTGTCACGTTCGTTTTTTTATCTGTGTTTTAGGATTGAAAAAATACGTAACATTCGAAAGATAGGAAAAGTTTTAAATTCATCCCTTGTTGAGTAATTTGAGAATTATGAGGCCTCAAGGATAAATAGAAAAATGATTACGTCTGAAATACACTCGTAGTTCCGTCGAGAAATGCTAAAAGAATTGAACGTTCGTTTTCTCTTCTGGCTTTTACGAATTGTAAAAATACGTTGCATTCAACTTCTCATGAGCACTCGAGCACGTTTACATTTGTTGATCGATTGGTGCATGAGGTGTATGACGATAAAATCAGAATTGAGTGGTAGAACCCAAGCAGCCAGCAAAAGAAATGCCTGGGTGGGGTAGGGGATTGTGTGTACAAGCGCAGGAGTGGTTGAAACGTGACTTCTCGACTGTCACTTGAGGCAGGCCCGGTGGACTCACTGCAATATCAGGAACTTTTTCTCCTACAACGGACACTCGACCCAGAAAATCTATTGTTGGCTCGACATCAAAGAATATTTTCTCTTCAAGTTATTTTTTCTTTAACCATTTTTTTTCTACAGCAGCATAGACATGTTTTGGCTTTTTTTACGTTGGAATGATTTTTTTCCCCTATATTCTTGTACAAATGTCGAGGGAAGATGGATTTCAAACGAAATGGAAAAACATTGTCGCTGATTTATACCTTTGAACTGAGTAATTTCTTCAACGTAGGAGGGCTTGCGGCACAATTTAATTGATTGTATTTTTAGATGGAATATTTTTGCCCCGGTTTTTTTTATTCGGGTTGAGAATTTTTTTTATCTACCGGTTCTTAGTTTACTAATTCTTGCTGATTCAGTATTTCATCGGCTTCTATATCTTTGTCGGCAAATAGTTTCTATTCAGATGAAGTTCACAAAATATGTAAACCATTTGCAAGCCAGTAGATTTAGCTGCAAATTTCAATGACTGTAGTTTCCAGACAATAAAACTTCCAACAAAATGATCATCGAACAGGTTTCCCGAAATCGTCATCTTAATTCAAATTTTGAAAATATTTCTTCCTTAATATCATTTCTTGATTGACAGCTTTCCATAAAAAATAGATTTCCTTTTGAGATGAGAATAAAAGTATTGTTTATGAAATTCAATTTGTTGGAATAGTTCAGTATGACAACACAGTTCAATGGAAATTCAAAATTGACCAGTAAATTTGAAAACTAATAAGATTGAACCCTATCCATAACAATAAAATATACTCGAATGTTGGACAGTCATAGGAAAAATTTGATAAATGAATATCATACAGAATCGACGTCGATATAGTGAGCGCAATTCTCGTATGTTAAATGCTAATTAATGAATTTCAAAATTGAAGAGCACTAGAAGTGTGAGAGAAAGAATGGAAAGTGCATAAACGAAGTACGAGGCGACTTCCCGACTTCGCGATGGTAAATGGGCGCTGACACGAACACATGGCCGACATAAAACATTTGGAATTAAATGAACAAAAGGGGTATTAGAGGGAGCTTTATATTGCTACACACAATTGAAACTGTTCTCCGATTCAATTGATAATACTCTTGAATAATGAACGAATTCAACTGCAATGATTGTCAGGAGATGGAATAGAGTCAAAATTTTTAATTGGACAATTTTAGCCCATTAAATTATCATCTGGCAATAGATTTCTGGTTGTGGTAGAAGGAATCCCATCACATTTCCATTTTACAAGGAAAGTAAGAGAGAAATGATATTGTTACTTAAAACAGCGATATTTAATTTCAAAGTGACCGAATTTATTAATACTTCTTATCTATAATTATTTTCTCACGGAAAAATTATAGTTTGCCATCATGGCAATCAGAGAATGTCACGAAAAAGTCCATCTATGTCAAAAGTAAATGGCTATTTTTTCATGATAATACGAGGATATCTGCAACTCTTCGTCTCTAGAAGTTAAAAAAAATAGGAATAACCCTGAACTTTTAGCGAAACATCAAATTCCATGATATCCCTTCACTCCGAAATTAAATTCAAAATCATTGTTCTAAAAATAAATGCTGAACAGTTCTATCTATGAAATAATTTATGTGGCAGCAGTGTATTCAATGGAATTGTTTAGTCCTACACTATTTCAATTTATATTATTTGTTACCTTTGAACAGTGATTTCCTGAATTCTCTCATGTAACTCTTGACTTGGACGATCGTCAAGACGCCTGTAGCTCGTAGCGGAAGCGCAGGATGGTGGTGGTGGTGTTTCCGGTGACAGGAACGTCTGCGCTGGTCCAATTCCGGTTCCCCTCTCAACACTACATGCCGAGCTCAAGCCCCTACTCTCCCTGAATGATAAAAAAAAATATAAAGAAACCGAACGATTTATTACTCCCTGTTTTGGGCTCCCATAATAAAATCCAAGACCGCAGCAATAATTCGAATAATAAAGAGAGGAAAAATGAAAATTGATAATTAAAATAAGAATAAAAAACAATTATTGAGCCAAAGAATTGTGAATACTGATTGGCCTTCAGAACATAAAAGAATTCATTTACTTTCCATTATCCTTGACATAACAAAAGAATTTGAAAAAAAAAACAAATTTAAAAAAATGTTGTTAAATGCTTGTGCAATACTGGACCATTGATATTTGGAAAAGGCTTGAAAATAGAAGAAGAAACTGTGAAAAAGAAAAAGAAGAAGAAGTAGCTATTCTCATGAATTTTGGACCAATGAAAAAATAGACAGAAATTCTTGATTTTGAATGCACATTTGCCATATACTCGTCCGATAGTTGTACGTGATAAAACTAAATGAGATGAAATAAATTATTAAACTCACTGGAGCGGATCCCGATGCCGCCTCGCCTTCTTATCTCTCACATAATAAGCAATAACGAGAACAAGTATTGCAGCAATGAACGCACATGCACATCCAATGGCAGCATAAAAAATTTGACCACCCGAGGTGGTTCCAGAAGCTGCAACGAGCACCTCCTCAGCACTCTGATAGGTACTTTTATCCTTCAGACATATTTTTTTCCTCTTCACCTCGAGTTTCGTTGTGTTTCTACGATTTTGTGCAACATTTATACGTAGAGTCAAGTCGACCTCGGCATCGTATGGCCCACAGTGAAGGTTGAGTGCCCAAGTTTGTAGTCCTCCCACGGGGATTTCACCGGCGTCGGAGATATTGAAAGAGCTTTTTAATGCCGAGGGATTACTAACGTCAACTGCCATCGTGTAAGGGAGCTGAAACGAAGAAATCGAGGGAAACATGAAAATATTTTGTTGGTGTAATCCATATAAATCTGCTTAAATACGTTCATATTTTTCCTCCGGCGATGCTAAATAAAAAGAATTAAATAAAATATGAAGTGGTAGCGTTAGAAGGCTTATTTGAAAGATATTTATAGCAGTATTTTACGCTTTTCTATTAATTCTCATAGGATAATGAAATTTAAAGTTTTGAAACGAAGTGGTAAAACGAGATAAGCGTATTTTTCCTATCTCTATAAAACGTGGATTAATTCAGTAAGCAGTCTTTTTACCACTTCGTTACAGATTTTTCAACAATTCTTACACGAAATCCTGAATTTTTTTGACAAATTTTAGCGAACATGAACTCTGTAATCATAATGATGAAGCTGAACTAACCGATTCTGTTTGGAAACTTTTTACTAAAATGTCAGAATAAAATTTTTTATCTCAATATTTCAATGATTACAAGTGATGCTAAATTATTTTGCATCAAATGAAGTATGTAAAATTACATAATTTCATTGATTCGTATAACGACTCGGTACCATTGCTGAAGGGCGAATTGAATGATTAGAGAATTAAAAAACCATTTTGGGATGCAAATATTATTAATTAGCACTGAAAAATCATTTTGCAGCTGAAGATGATTGACGACAATTTATGTAAACGCCCTGTTATTTGTCACCCACAGTTCGTTACCCCATTCAACGAACCCAGGTATCTCATACATATTTATGAGACAAACAGCTGCAAACTTGATCAGACCACATCTCGTAATGAACCGGCTCATCCATCTCCTCTGTTCGCTCGGTACCCCCCAAATTACTTCATGAATTCTGCAGAAAACATTTGATAGCTCTTCTATTTCACCTCCGTCCAGACTTTTCCCTTGCATTAGAAGAACATTTATTAGAATATAATAAACATCTACAATAGAATACAATAACCATCTCTATAAAACTTGCCAACATGAAACTCCAAATGATTTTATTCCCATCAAAATTATCACTTGTTTGCGAATCCCGTGGGAAATGGGGATAATGAATGAAGAGTACGATAATTGTAGTGAATATTCAAATAAATTGATGCTACATTTTAATTAAAACTGGTGGATTCAACAACGCAGAGGTAAAACAGTTTATGTCTCTATTATTACACCATCTGTTTTGCACGATGTCTAAAAGTCTAAAGCAGGTAGCAAAAGTTATCTGCAACCCGGGGAATTCTGTTGGAAATGATACCTCAATTTTAAACTGTCCAATGCATTCACGTTCTACAAATATTTACCGAAACTCTAGTAGAAAAATGATAATATTATAAGTAAATTTTCATTATTTTTCAATAATTGCTTGAAGTGTGGAAAATTCCATTAAATTTATATTTTTCAGCCAATATTGCATTTTAAGAATGATTTCTCACAAATTTTTTTTTTAATTCTGAAGATTTTCTTTGTAATGAATGATGAGATTATGAATAAGGTCTCCTTATACTTTCTTTGTCTCTTATAAATCCCAAAATGTAACGCAAAAACCCACGCCGAGATTCGAGATCTCCGGTTAATGAGACCATTATCCCCCCGACTATCAACCCAAGATATATAAGGAGTTTTCCTCCTCCAAATTTAGTTCAGTAAGAAAAAGAAAGTCCATCCCCATTTTGTCATGGACTATCTTATTGAATCACAACTACACAGAGAAAATATCATATTTTTTGAGAAGTATTCCTGCACTTTTATGGAAGAACCCATGACTTGAAATTTTTAGCTGTTTTATTTTTTTAATCATTTTATCCGGTCATAATATACATATTCTTGTTTGTATTTTCATAAGGAATACTATCGAAATCATCAAATTGGCCGCCTCTGTAACGGGCCGAGGCAAATTTATTAATTGCAGGAAAGTGATATTTCAATAAATCGAAAGCAATTGCATGCATTCAAGTGGTATTTTTTAAATATATAGTATATTTCCGGCGTGTCGGTATGGGGTTTTTTACTCGCGTGGAGTTTGGCAAGCCGAGCCGCAGGCGAGGCGGCCAACCACGGGAGTCAAAAAACCCCATAACGATTGGGACCGCTATTTACCGTTGGCGGCGTGGCGATCGCTATGGGAATATGGACGACCGATGGTTTAGCCCGTTCAAACTTGTACAAACCTGTGCA
>JAPYZM010001597.1:0-20226 GCA_030522845.1 Psyttalia concolor
ATATTGTTACAGAGTAACATTCATTGCATTAGTAAAGTTACTATTGACACATAAAAAAGAATTTATAAATCTCATATTCTTCCACAAACATTTGTTGAGATATAAAACAAATTGTTCGAACAAAAAAATATAAAAATTCATGCTTATAACGACAAAATGTAATTACGCAGGAACCAAATTTCCAACTTTCCACGAAAAACATAGTAAAATGAAATTTCTTGTTCGAACACTACAATTTTCTATTACAATAAAAATACAATAATCTCATTACAAATTTAATCGATGATTGAATACAAATTTGTACATAATTTTCAAATTTTTACACATTACAAACACTGGATCAAATCTATACCAAAAAATACCATTGCAATCGAATAGTGCGAGTTAATGTGAATGCTCAGGGATATTCCGCATTGAATAGATAGACCGTCACCATATGATTCAATTTACTTACATTTATTCAAGTTGAACTGTGTTATTATATTCATTAGATATCAATCGTTTCTTCACACATTTCCCATTGAAACTCCAATAAACGACATGCAAATAATTTGTTCCATAAAACTTGCAATCAATAATAAAATGATAAAAAAACAAGACAAAACTAAAAATATAATTAAATAAAAACATTGTAACATGCCTTATGATGATTGGAAAAGCGAATGAAATGTCCACGGCGACCGATGATATGCACGACGCAAGAACTACCACTAAGGCACATCACACCAATCTCCTCCATAAAAACATCTTGATGAACACACGGTTATCTTGTCATCTCCACGGAGAAGTGAAAAAAGGTGATTATGTGACATAGTGATACCCCTTACACCGAAAAAAATAATATCCCAATGTGTGTGTCAGTGTAATCAATGATGATATATCGTGTTACAGATGACCCAACGTGACGCATGACCGAATCCATTCAGTGAAATCATCATCAATTCTTTCTAAAGTCCGCCCAACACCAATAATAGATTATGAGAAATGCAATGTTCCAAATTTTTCACAAATCAATGAGACAACATTTTTATAAAATAATCAATTTTTCAAGATAAAAATGAAGGCAAATTTCTTATTTTCCTGAAAGGAAACGCCAATTTTTCGGATAACCGAATTGCTACAAACAATCCATCGTTTAAAGATTGCGATGAACCAGATAATTCATACAATGACAATAAGAAGCGTACAATAATTGGAAGATAAAATTTTCAACAAATTTTCCGCAAACCTAAACAATTGTTGCAACATGGAGAGGTGCTGCCACTTGTGAAAAATTATACTACTGTTTCTGGTGGATTTTTGCAGCATTTATTTCAAAATCGTATACAAATGTAGAGCTAATTAATGTTCTGCACAATAAAATTTATCAGGCTGACGACGTAATCACTTCCTGCAAACTTGCATCTTTTTTTTTTTATATTCAATGACCAATGATTCTAGAAATTGTTATCTTTTTCCAGCATTCTATTTTTCTTTCAGCAAAATGAACATGAATTGACCATGATGATAAGAAAACTTTCTCGGTGCGATTGTGTTTGAGAATGGTGTAAATAAACAAAAATCTTATACTAATAATATTGTGTCCAATTCATGGGCAATAATTAGTATTTCCAGGCAACAGAGAGATGACCTCAATTTAGCCCCCCCCCCCCCCCCCCCCCCCCCCCCCCCCCCCCCCCCCCCCCGCCCCCGCGCGGCCCGCCCCGCCCGCCCGCTCACCGAAGGGCGGTGGTATCTTCAGTTGAAGGACAAACGTGCCTAGCCAGAGTTTTACTGCTAGACGCGTCCCTGTTACGAGACTTCCGTTCGGCAATGAATCTGTGACATTGAAAGAATTGAGAATTCCCTTGACAGCCGTAAACCGATTCCCGCATGCCAGTGTAGTACGTTAATTATACAGTACTGACTATCGATTTCAAATGAAAAATATTTCTTGGATTATCAATATTATAGTTAGATTTAAGAATTAAAGAAACGATAAAGCGATTAAATTATCGAGATGCATAGATTATTAATTTATAGAGTGGCAAAGTATACCACCAATAGAAAGACAACACATAACAAGTAAGTACGACAAAAAGAAGCAGAGCAAGGGGATTAGAAAAAAAGAAATAACATCAGAAATAGCTCACACTAAATCATACATCACTCTTTATAAAAGACTTCCTGACAAGAATAAAAGACCGCAAAACTTCTTTCGTTCACTCAAAACGAACAAGTTCAAATGTACAAGACTGCAATTAAAATCTAATCATTACAATTCTCCCTAAAATGGTAGAAACAAGTTCATTGGTTGTACAATAGTGACTAGCCACCTAACGGTATAAATGATGAGGTGAGAAAATCCTCACGATCTCCAGTGCCGATTGTAATAAAATCGATAGCTCCTACAAGATCCACCGCGTACAAACAGGAATCGATACCAATTAATTATATCGATAACGTAACAGCATATACAGCGCCAGATGAAATCAAGAATGGCCGAGAAGAGACCTTCTACAGAGCTTAAAAGCTAGCCAATAGTAATTATGATTATGAAATAAGTATTTCAAATGAAATCGAGTTGTTTACTCCGGAAATGTTACATTCTTGGATCACTGTTATTTATGATTATCGCATTCAACTCGTAATTAATGAAAAGGCGGATCCACGTAAATGGTGAAGGCATAGTATACGCAGAATATATGTTTATTATTACCGAGCTCAACCTTTAAATTACAAGCAGCAACCATTACCGACAATGACTGGTAATTATAAATAATTTTTCGTGAAAGTTTAGCCGAGAGGCTGCATTAATTCCTAGGGAATATGTAAAATGAGGTTGATTGAAATGTTATGGATGGAATTCAACTATTCCTCCTGGAATCCTAGATATTTTTCCAAAATTGAGTTTTTTTAATGTGAAAAAATGGAAAAAAAGTGGTCCTCTTAATAACAATTAGTGACAAATGTGGAACTATTATATAAGCATTGATTTTTCGAGTGCGTAATTGTCGAATTAATACAATATTTACAATTGGCAGAGGAAAATTGTATAATTGGGAATATCACTTGATGAAGATAGCAAGTACAAGTTATTATTATTTTTTGTCATCCTTGGGTTATCAAAAGTTGATCGTTAACTCAGCTTATGGCCGCAAAGGTCAATAACTCTATTAATGAGCAAAAATTAACGCACTGAGCGAGTTTAATGTAACGGTCTCTGAAGGGCCCACACAACATTATAATCAGACGATTCGGTAATTTCTACTGAACTTGTGTTGAATTTCTATTTGAAGTAAAGTGAGGCAAAAACTGATTTATATTTCTCTTCATATTTACGCTTGGAGATAAAGGACATTTTTATGGATGAAAATTCTGAGAAGTGAGGCATAATGTTTGGGCTGTAGTTTTTAAAATCTAAACAGAGTGAAATGAATGGAGCCTATTGAGTAACCGTCACCGGAGGTCCAGGGCGTAAATTTTCCCTTTGTAATTTGTTAGTTCCTACAATATTTTCGTAAAGAGCCGATGTGTCTTCCAAATGCATAAAATAAAGGAAAGTTATTTCTACTTATTTACCGGTTTAATTATGAAAATACGCCATTTGCAATAACATGTTTTTCCGTGGAGAATTTTCTTATTGATTCATTGATTCTTGAAGGTAAATTCTCGATTGCATGCATCTCGAAACGATTAGTCCGAGAAATCCACATCGGCAAAATATAACATTAATAAAAGTCACAAAATAAAAAATGTGAAAACTGATAGGAATATATAGTACCAAGGTACCTTACACAAATAAACGGAAATACACAGCTCAATCTAGTGCTCAGACTCGAATAACAATTGGATGAGATATTCCACCTGCTATTAATTGAATATCGAACGCCAAAACCAATGAGACTCTTCTAGAAAATCAATATTTCGTGACAAAGGCTTCCCTGAATTATAAAAATTTTGTCATTGTATTGCAACAGTTGAAAACGATTTCTGTTGTGTAAATGTTATTTATCTTTCTCTTCTGTCACGTGAGAATTATATAAACTTGTCAAGGATCTCAAGTGACACATTTTTCTCTCTATTTCTATGTTCTTCCGTTCTCAATAATCTATTCACAAACTAGCCAAGTGTAATAGAAATAACGTATTCATTGTCACTCGTCGTCACTGACTAACAAAACTTCAGCAATAATAAAAATATTCCGAGAAAATAAACCTTCATAAAATTCATTTCACTTTTATGGTCCCTGGACCCTCCAGTGGTTTAAAAAGAAAAATAAATAACAATTTGTGAATACACAACAAGGCGTCAAGAGTAGATCAATTCTTTTATGCGTTCGCCTTTCACTCATTGGCTGAACCGTTGAAACACGATACGTTTATTGAGATAAACCAAAGATTTCAGTCAGAGGAAATGAAAGGAAGTGATAATCTAAACATGTAACCGTCGACGGCTCTATTCCCTGAAATGATCCGTGAATCTTAGGTGTTGTTAAGAGTTAACCATTGCGACTAGAATAAATACATCGGCATTATTGGGCTTGTGTTACGTTTCCAAGAAACAATGACTCATTAATGATAACCGTGAAGTAATATAAGCGAAACGAAATATTCAGCATATACTGGATGATTGACATGAGAAGAAGTTCTGATTAAATTTTTTCTTCCTCGCCGACTATTGAAATGAAATCATTATTGTAATTGTTATTGTTTTTGAAAAAGTTCGCTAAAAAATATCTGCAACTTTAAAAGAGTGCGGTGACTCATTCTTTAAATTTTAGGCGTTCAAAGAAAAAACAAGCAGTAAACAATTTTTTTCGTAGTAATTCTTCGTTATCGTATCTAATTCATAGATTTTTAATGTATGCTCATAGACTAAATTTTTCAACAGTCTGTGAATTAGAAATTCCGCTAATCTTTTTTCGTACGGAAAGGCCGTGGTGAAATTAGAAAGTGGTTATTAAAGATATTGCATTTATTGAATAATTTTTGAGACGTAATGGGGTATGTCAAAAAGTGCAATAATGATGACTACAATCGACTTTACTCGATACAGTGGAAGACCGTTAATTGCGCTTCGAAGGAGCTGTATGGGTAACCATTTACCGTAAATGCATCATTTTCCACCAGTGCCCACTCCTAAATTATTTGTTGAAATATAAAATAATTCATCTTTCGTCTAATCGTTCATCTGAAATATCACCTCCTCATATTACATTCCGAGGACAAAAGATGTCTGCCAAGAGTAGGAGACAGCTGTCGAACGTGCGAGAAGGGGATTAAGATTAATCTACGAAACAAACGTGGCGTTTGTCGATTTTATCTTAAAAATCATTTACGTGCTTCATTTTTCAGCTTATTTATATTTCTTCATTTTCAACACGTTCGTTCTATTTCGTGGAATAAAATTAAAAATCCATTTTACGAGCCATTGGGTAGATTATCATCTAACGAACATTCTCCGAACGAAACAGGGTGTTACACATTACACATTACACATGCATGCAGACATTATCCAAAAACATTATCTTCACCTGTCTCATAATAGTTTCATACTATTTGCAATCAAATTTAGAGAGTTACAAAATTCGTCTAATAAGGTGTTCCTGAGTAAGCCTTTTTGGACTACACGGTTCTAAAAATCACTGTTGTCAATTGTCTGTCACATTTCCCATTGGTATGCAGGCCATTTAATCACTCAAAAACCATTAATCACTCGGATGATAAATAGAGATGAGTCCATAATCATTAGACAATATCGAAAAAAATGCAATAGCCCGTACTTTTATTAATTTCCCCATCTTCTGTCAACAATAGGCAAGCGCTTGAGCCCTTTTTGATGAATATCACTGAAGAATTTATCAAGAAGTGGAAGTCATTAGTCTAAGTGCCCACAGTACTGTACATACTGTAATTCAGAGTAAAAATAATCGTAATCGGATAATGAGAAATATTTTAAAATAAATTATAAAGTGTCTGCGTCTAAACAACCTATTCCCCAACCCTATTGGCCGTTATCCAGTTTCTACCACACATATTTGACAGCAATCTAACCTAGCACCATTTTCAACAGTACTGTTCTAGTATAATGGGCATAATGTAGACATAAATTTTCTGTTTATTCCCAATTCTAATGATGATTCCATATCATTCAGACTGTTATTATTCGGTGATATACTGTTAAATTTGTTTTTCACCCGTAGCATTAACTGGGCCCGAAGCTTGGCATTAACTAGAATATAGCGTTTTGCAAGTGGCTGAAACTGAGGCAAACACAAATGTTTCTAATTATTTAATACCAACTTCTTTAGTCATTTATGTCGAGCAACAAAACTCCTAAATATTCAAAAACCCGGTAAACTGCCTACTAAGTGGGTTAAATTTACCGGCTGTTATGCATTTGACCCTTCAGAAAACTTTGCAAAAGCTCTTGGCGGCACTAACAGGCACATTGACGATATTTAGTGCCGATTGGTAAATTCTTCGAATGGCGTGTAATCGATGAAATAAAAAACTACCAGGAGTCTTAATTTTCAGGAATTTTCCATTAGTTCTATACTTTTGAAGTCTCGTTAGTAGTCCCACAGGCCGCCAGCGCAGTGTAGCGGTTAAAATTTGACCCCCTCTTATATATATATCCTACTTAAAGATATAATGTCGTGTATTAAAGTATGATATACTTAAGGTAATGACGATTAACTTCAGTGAATTTTTTGTCCTTGAAAAGAAAAAATTATTGCGGAAAAAGTTAATTGATGGTTATTAAAAGCGAAGGTAGCAAACCAGATCGCCTACGCAAAAATTTGATCAATCGAGTGAAAACTAAGGGGGTCACCCACGAAGTGATAATGGTCCAAATTTCAAAAGAGATTCATTTCTCAATGCGTGTAGCTATCCAATAAAGAAAAAATCCCCCCAGGCTGCAATGAAGATCTAATGTATTCAAATAGAACTTCTCGGGGTGTGGAGAATTTCATTGAAAATTGAAAAACTATTTTGGAAATCAATAATTAAGGTCATGACGAGTGCGGAAAACATAATCAGAAATATATACCCAGAAAAGTTGGAACAATTTATCGCAAAGTGGATTTCAAGCAGGAAGAAAATGTAGAGTGTTTGACGTAAATCATAATATATCTGTGTCAGATTTAAACAAAAACAACACATGAGAGTGCCCGAAAGACCTTTAAGCGTTTATGTTAATTGACCAGTGGGAGAGAAGCAATTATTACGTCTCGACCCTTCGTTCGATTTTCAATTTTTAGATATCTTTTTTTTCAACAATTGAAGTTTATAAAAGTTCAACAGTTACTTCAATTTTTAGTTGTATGGATGATCAGACGAAAAACTAATGAATATTGTCAATTTCTATAATGGCTCAAAACTAATAATTTGAACACTTGAAACAAAATGTTCTTTGAATCTACTTGTATGAATTATGCTGAGTTATGTGTCTTTTTTCACGATACATCAAATTATAAAAACCCTTATTGAATATCAACTAAAATAATAATAATAATAATAATAATAATAATAATAATAATAATAATAATAATAATGCTTATAATGGAATGAAAACTATCCGAATAGTCATGGAATTTAATGAAATATTTTCTTCATCATTGATGAAAAAATCTCACCTCTTGAAAAAGTTTTTTTTAAATTAAACCATGACAGACACACCATTCTTGACTCCCCCCCTTCAAGTTCACTGTGGCCGGTTTGACTTGGTGTTTTTGTCTACTTTCTCCGCTTCTATCGAGTCGACTATACAGATTCATTTTTCCGTCCCTAATTATAGCTTATTCAGCCCTTTAAATAAGGCGAGATGATTTGATAGAAGAAAGATTACGTTACGAATGGAATTCTGGTTACAAAATCAAATGCTTCGATCACTGATTAAAATTCTTAGAAATAAAATATCTTCAAAGCAGACAGTCTCTATAGCCACATCGAAGTTAGAACACTTGACTTGAATTTAAAAGATATAGTTCTGGGTAGATGTCGGGGATATCTGCGCAATTCGATTGCACCACCTATTCAATATAAACCAACTAAAAATTAAAGCAAAAAACATGACAAATCATCGGATGAGGAGTTGGTAAAAAAATCTTACCTCCAATTTCGTGATAAAACGTCGCTACACCTGATTCACATACATTCTTTGAATTTATCAAATAAACTTACTAAAGCACTTTAATTTCAAATACAAAAACCCTTGGAAACATTTTTTTAAAGTTTATCACTGAACCCAACTTCAAGTTATGAATGGAGAGCAGAGGACATGTGGAAGCACTGGCGACCTGTGACCGAGTAACGTTAGCAAGCGCGCTCTGGAGCACTCTGGTGCCCCTTAGCCGTTTCTTCTGGAGTTTCTCGAGTACCCCTAACTCCCAACGTACATTTTGCTTACGAATAATTCGTTGAACAAAGCGCCTTAAGATTTTGTGACGGCGACGTGTACTATTTCATGGCGCTATTTGTCTGGCGCTTCGTCAGCGACGCCGATGACGACGGCGGACGAAGACAGGGTGGAATATCACAGATGATTGCATAAACCGCACATTCTTATGGGGAAGATGATACAAAGTATTACAAATGGAACGTATATTTCCATTGAAAAAATTCTCGAAGTCTGATTTTACGCTACAGCCAAATGGAGATTTCCTTTTAAGATTATTAGCTCATTTGCCTCTCTAAATCGTCGGATTACCATTCAATTTCCATATTTTTCCTTCCCCATAGTCGTTACGCTTACCTCACTAGGAATGATTTCAAGGTGTCATCGAAATTAAGGGGTTACATGAGTTTCGCAGACTTGGGAAAACCTACTTCTATTCTTTTTTTTCATATATCTAATGATATTTTGCATTGAAACAATTTACTATTGGGATTCCAAGTAAGTGGATACGCGCTCTGGTGGTTCAATCGATTACTAGCGAGAGGCAGTTGCAGAGCTCTCAGCTGGCCGGTTGAACTGCCGGTTGAGAGCCGGGGTTTTTTTTTCACGTATATAATAATTATTTCAATTCAGGTTTATTTTACTACAATACTTTTCAATCAACGAAGTGCAGTTATTCAGTTGAGTTTTGGAAAAGAATTCTATTCTCATTAATTATGGAGCTCGCTGAGAACTTTATACGATGCTACAGCCCTTATTCGTTTAAACAAGAGAAGTGTTCCCCCACTCAATTTGCCTCTACAATCTATCACCACTGATCTAGATTCCAAAAAAAAAAATCACGAACCCTGCATTAAGCAATTCCTCTCCACTGCAAAAACTCTTGGCATTAGGATTTGTATCAGCAAACTTTATCACCATTCAATTCAGTATTTATATTAAAAACAACTTATCTCGCCGTTCGACTAACTCTCGCTAGCTCTCCCTTCCACCGCAAGACGCTCTAATGCCGAACCACGCCTACGTCTGAGATCCCAATATTAAAGATACATATTTGAAGAGTACTTTGTCAAACTTTTATTGAAAAATATTGTAAATTCAGCTAGTGCGACCTCATTGCCTGTGATCCTTCCGAAAAAGTCCTCTCGGCGTAGTCGGGATAACTTATGAACAATTGATCCGAAAATAAAAAAAAAAAACAACAATGTGCTTATGTAGATCTTTATAGGTCGTAATTTAACGAAGGAAATAATTAAAATTAAAATTGTGAGTTTTGGCGGAGTTATGAACCAAAAGTCCCATTTATCACTCAATTCTTCATACTGTATGGTGTTGAAACTTGAGTGATAATAGAAAAAAAATCCTTCGTTTAACGGCGATAAAATATTATATCAATGGAGTCTGCAAATTTGAAGAAGTTCGGTTATAAGTTTTTGGGAAATTGGGTCCACGGATTTAAACCAATAGAATTTCGAAAAAAACGTGATGAAAGTGACACGCTAGGCCGACCTGATCCGGACGGGCGAAACTTTTGACGACCCTATTTGTTAGAATTTTACTCCGATCATTTTTAAATGTCAAGAGAATATTCTCAACATATGGTATTATTGAATAAGCACAAAAAAAGATTTTCTGAAATTTTGAAACTCATGTAAACACTTAAGTAAATGAATTTAATGTTTTTTTTTGGAGACCCAATAGATATTATCAATATTAATTGAAATTTCTTAAGGCCATTTCAAATTATCTCACGTCAATGATTCTCACGTCATGATTATGATTATGCTGGATAATTTTAATATTTTAAATCAATAATTATATATGAGTTAAAACATTAATGAGTGCTGTACTAATTCTCAATATTCCTTAGAATCAGCGGTCACAAAGATAATGAATCCTTTATATCATAGAAATTCAGAACTCAGTGTAAACGAATGCTCATTTCAGATAATGAATATTAAATCCTCACAGCTATATCCACCATCATTCGTATTCAATTAAGGCTATTGGAGAATGGGGTAGCAGAAGGCATTCTATAAAGTTTCATTATCCACTGCACAGACGAAGAGAACAAAAATCTAATTTTCAATGTAAACCTGAGAAATGACATTTAGCAAGCAAGAACCGATAAAGTACTACAGTTTTTATATCTTACAATTATTTTATAATTCTCAGTAAGCAGTGAAAAAATATAATTCGCAGGCATTTCAATTTAATTAATATAATTGTATTTCGATGGATTTAAGTCTTAGTTCTCGAAACTAGCCCTCAGTCTTCTCTCGTCAAAAATGGCTAACTTTGCACTATTGGTGTACAAAGCCTATTCTATATTCGCTCAACAGTTTCAATTTTAAAAAATGAGAAAAATGAATCAACCGTTTTTTATTACCCCTGACCTTGATTTCTTAACAATTATCAATAATTCATTTGACTGCATTCTCATGTCTAGTATTTCCACGTATGAGATCAGAATATGAAATGTAAATGATGAAAAATAAAAATAATGGAGACTAAAATTCATTCATAAATTGATTCAAGTGCGTCCGAGAATATTCATCCACTGAGACAATGAACTTTGTAAAAAATTATGCCCGGAGTGCTCCAAGTTGTATTTACATCGCTCTACGTAAACAGCCGGGTTTGGATGGAGTTGAGGGTGCAGTATAGTGGCACATCGACCGTGTGCGCTTGGCTTCCACAAACTCGCTCTTTCCCACACGTTGTTGCAGTGTACAAACGAGTTGGCTCGCAATCCGACTCTACCACGTTAGATTGAAGCTGCGAGTGAACGTGCAACTCAGAACTAGAGTGAACTCGCAAAAAGGACGTCGCGCCAAATAGAGAAAGAACGATGTACGCACCGACACTACCAACCTACCAACTCCATTCTACTTAGACACACTAGACTGCTCTTTTACGCGCTCATCAATAAAAAAATTCCACTGAAAAATTCGAGAGAAATAAAAATTGCTGGATTGAGCGAGAAAAACAAATCCAGGATGAAAATTTAAAACTCGATTTCCGTTAGAAAAAATATAATAGATGTGATTTTAATTGTTTTTCCAAGGGACAGAAACAGCGAGTCGTTCCATTAAATTCAATGATTTTCTTTCACTATTCACGAAAATACGTAATTCATGACTCCTGTACCTGAAAAACCTGTGCCATTTGTAACAGCTCAACATTAGTATAAATGATTGATGCTTATACTGTATAATTCCACCACTTCATCATAAGTTCAATCGTACGTCTGTCGTCCCCATACCCACGAAGAAAAGTAAAAGCTGGAAAAAAATCTCACAATTGTCATTCTGTTGGTAACGGTACATCATCAGACAGATTTCCGCCCGCGTAAATTCTCAGCATTCTCATGAAACAGTAAAACCTGGCGAGGAAAATTCAGGTCGCCAGACTGTCAATAATAATGAGCCACGTGGTTAATAATCTAACGGTTATTACAAATCGTACAAAACCAACCCTCCACGTGATCGAGTCACGATTTTGTTCGGTGGTTTCCGAGTAAACTGACATAAAACCTTGAGTACCATTATAAATTCGTGGGATTACACCAACGCACCATTGTAAACTGCATTTAGCCAATAGGACAGAAAACGATAGAATGATAATACACAATAAGAGAATAAGACCCCGAACAAAATTCAGGAGAATAAGAACATCAATTCAAGAGGTCAAAGGTTGCTTAAACTATGAAATCTATTCTTAGTAAGAAACTGAGCGGCAGAAATTACGCCAAATAATAGACATCTTCAGTGAAAAACAAATACTGACATGGATTTGAAATTTTCTATAAAACTAATCAATGTCATATTTTAGAATTTTTCCCTGCTCTTCCCCAATTAATTATACTTGATATAGATTTAACAATGTAAGAAAAATACCAACTTTGGAGTATATGTTGTAGAGTCCAGTGAAAAAGGATCATCCATATCGTTTCAAAATTTTAGTATTTTTTCTACGGGTTTTTTGAACTATGCCCCATCGAAAACTTGTTTCCCTCGTTATTTTCTCGTTTTCTTTATGATGAATAGTAGTAGCTTATCCTTGTGAAAAATTTCGCAATATTGTTGTTGGTTATGCCAAAGAACTATTACTAAAATTTCAAAGGTTTTGACCGGGGCTTTCTTCAACTATACATGGTCAAATATTGAAATTTCATCACGTTCCCAACAACCGATGGAGCAAGTTTGGTATCTTAAAACTTGCCATAGAAAAAATACGTTGAATTCTGAAAGTGCTACAAAGTAGTTTCGTACATATATAGATTATCAGCTTCTCAGCATGAAACTAAATTAGAATGCAAATGGTGACAGAATTTCATACTGCAAAGAAAGATTTTCAAAAGATTGCATTTTTATTGGTGTTACCTGGCGCATGAAATGTTGCAATTTATTGAGATTCCTCTGGATAATGTTTAGATCAACAGCAATAAAAAATTATATTATTAGTACGTTTAGAATATTCAGGGGGTTCCTCATCAAGTGTGCATTGTATTTTATAAGAAACTAGTAACCAAAATTGACAATAGTATTACTGTATCCTGATTATTTTATCCCAAATGTAATATCAAAATTTTCAATTTTCACCAGAACTTGAAAACAACTGACGAAAAATTCTCCCAGAGTTCATTTATAATTTCCAACAGTTTACATCTAACATTTATAATTCTGTCCTTACTGACTTTCTTTCTTCACTTTGTTGCGTTCTAACACTTAAATAAGTAATTCCAAAGCTAATCCTAGTAGATAATCTTGGTTTTGTCTAGTTATTTGTTATCATTAAGGGCCGCGGTGTAATAATTTATCACCTCGAAATCTCCGTCACTCATTACACGTGAAATACTGATCAAATCGTGAGCAAACATAATTCTCGACTTGCAGAAATCATGCACGGACGTCGGAAATTAGGTGGCATTTCGTTAACTCATTTCGTGTCTTTTGTCAGCACATCTGATTCCAAAAGCACATTTGCGAAAAAATGCTTCCATCGTCTATTCGTAGATTGAACTAATTTTGTTACTGGAACTAAGGAATCTCAGTTCATCAAAACTAGGGACGAAAAATGATAAAGACAATTATAAATACTGAATGTAACTGGAAGCAAAGGCATCAAAAAACGTGCATGTTCACCTTTCTGTCCAGTAGATTATAACTATGCAGTGACCAAATGACCAACTCCATAATGCAATTCTAGCCGTACGGCGTATCTAATGAACTTCAAACAACTTTGCTGACTCATGAGTGTAAAAACGGTAAAGACGAATCAAATTAAGACAGTGTCAAAGGATAGAATAATAATTCAATTGACAGGCAAAAAGAAGAGAAATAAAAGTCTAATTGATACCGCAAGAACTCAAGACTAATTGATTTTCATGTGATCTCCGGCGGGATATGTTTTATTAAAACCCAGTTCATTAAAAATCATCAGACCAACATGTTGGAAAATAAACGGATAGAAAATATCTAGCGATAGTTGAATGACAATAATTTTCAATCTGTTTTAAAATAGCTGGTAACTAATAACCGGCGACTAAATAAAAAATTAAGCTGACTGACTGAAAAGGGACTAGCAGAAGAAAATGTAATTCAAGTTCAGAGTTAAAGAACCATCATGATATTTACCTGAGAATTACTCGAGAGAAGAAAAATATGTAAATGAGGAATTAACACCAGAAGCACTGGAGTGAAAAATATCCTAGAGAATGTATGACAATAAGTGAATAAATCTAGACTCTCTGCAACTGTTAGTGGCCAGTTATTTCTCAGGGATTCTACATCTATATACATTCAACCTGGGGTTAGTAAACGTGTGCCTACTGCCTCCGAGAAAATCAAACGTAACTTGGTGTACGAGCGAGTTGCACTCGTTACTAACGGTAATTCCTTTGGACTAGTACCGCAACTATCCTCGCTATTCCAGTGTGGAGCTTGCTTGCACTATCTATAGGTAGATATTCCGACTGTAGATGTGAACGGGTGGTGATGCTCTGTAGTGCGTTACAGAGCAGATGAGACGCGCACGTCCATCAGCGCTTCTTCCCTTTTTCATTTCATCATGTGTGCAGCAGTATCTGTGTGAATACCTTTTTCACGTGCATTTCATGCCTACGGCGGATTGACCAAGCGATAAGCCATGTCAATGCATTTCACTGGATCGATACTCGTTAATATTTATATGCAAATATATACCCTTTCCCTTTTTTTCCTACACTCCTACTCGAACGAATTTGACAGTTGACGTGGACAAAACCACAATCAATTGGATATCTTGAGGTGAAAACTCAAACACTAGAAGTTTTTTTTATCGAATTAAGTAGAATATTTTCTAAGGAATTTGCATATGGATAAGTACAGAAGACGGGGGTAAAATAGACCATCTTTAGTTGTGAATAATTCGTCAATGATAGGATGGATGATAGGATTTGTCCATCTCTCACTCATTTTCAAACTATTTTTGCAAACTTGAAGATGGTAGCCAATTCATATAAATCCCAGTATTTAATTGGGAGATAGTAATAATTATTTGTGATTGGTATTGTTTCCCACATTCTTATTTCAATTCCATTGAAGGAATTGAATTCTAATTGTAACCATTGTCGCTCGACCGAAATAGAGTTCCATTTTTAATTTTCTATCATTAATTAGGGGATTATTTTTTTCTAGCTATTTTACTTGTACAGTCCAATATTTAATAGAAATTCTACATTTCCTGTAATGATATAGTTGTCTCGTATAGTTTGATCGAAAAAAACTCTTTGGTTATAAAATTAGAGGCTTTGAACATACTGAGAGGGCTTGAGGATTTGCAGGGAAAATAAACTAATGGTTCATCTTTAGACGTATATAAACAATGGTCAAGGTATAAAAAATGTATTTCAATGGTCTCCCTTTAATTCATTAATAAATTATTCACTTTTGAATGATGCGATCATCAAGAGTCTACATTCTCCCCTCATTTTTCTAGTTTCCGTACTTGTTCTAAAATATTTGCACAGGCACTGAGCTTATGACTAGTGGTCCGGTATGCCGTAGAACGAGGAAAGAGGCAGGATGTGTCCGGGTGTGCCGGAGGAAAAGTAACAGTCTCGTATGTTTACCCGCCCACGTTGCACCCAGTGTATTATCGACTCGATTTCTACCCGCGATTGTCATTAATACTAGGGCCTGTAGCTGCGTGCCAATACTCCACAATTGATTGCATTCAACTTATCACAATTAGCATTATACCGAGCTAATCATCCCGTATTTATGTCTGAATTATGTAATTTCGTATTAATAAGTGGTCGAATGAACTTGTCCAGAAATTGAAGGCATAAGATTTTATGTGGAAACCGACGACGCATGAAAGTGAACAAAATCAAAATAAAGAGAACGAGGGACATATTGGGTTACATTGCAGCAAACAAACCGTCCACCCACGGTGTGATGTTAAATTATCGAGCATCGATTCCTACATACGATTGTCACGAGTCTTATATGTATGACTTTGATTATAATTCCTAGGAAATGACTCAAAATTTCCAGGGATTCAAGAACAATCGCCAAGGAAATGTCAGGTTTATCAAATTAACTTTCTCATAATTTCGATGGATACTCTTTCAAATAGATATCGTATGTACTATTTATGATTTTCATTTCCTTCCATATACTTTGCAATCAATTCAATCAATTCTTTGTAATAAATCCATTGGATCCACTGATATTGATTGACTTTAGAAAAAAATGTTGGCTGAGATTGACTCTTGTTCCTGATGTCAGTTAAAACAATTAAATCCCTTCTTGGCCCCTGTTTCCATGACACATTGTTGAAATGTTTTGGCTGGACTTTCCGTGACACTTGTTAGAAATCAGTTAGAAATCATAAAACAGTGCAAAAATTTAAAATCTCAAGGAATTACATCATTTGAAAATTTACGAATTGCTGAACAAATTGATCAAAACAGGGAAATGCATTTTATTTATTCTATGATTTCCAAGAAATAAAAAGTAATTTGATGAAAATGTAATAATTGTATTTGTAATTCATTAAGAATTTAACCGAATTTGGAAATTAATATTAATATTTTCTCTCTCGTATAGGCTTGCAGGTTTTTATGATTTATTCCCACATTAAATCCCACCCCCGCATTTACCGAGGAACGAGGGAAATTTTCATATGAGGAAAAAACCTGCTCAGGTACAGTTGTCAAGTTTGCAGAGACTACCGTTCAGCAGTAAAACTATGAGATTAGAGGGCAACAAAAAGGAAGTTGAAAAATTCTGGTCACTGCTTAAGAATTTAAAAGTCCATAAATTTATCAAAAACACCTACAATTTCCATAAACCTACAATTTCCATTTCCTAAAACGAATTCCACGAGGTCTAAAACTGCGGTTGATACAGAAGATTTACTGAGTACAAGAAAATATTGTCAAATGTTGTCTGGTTAATTTAAAAAAAATGTGTACCGTCTAGATAAATTATATCGACCTCACACTGAGGGAAACAAGTTTTTCTACGAGTGGATATTCGCTTGTCTCACGAGAATCGTTATATGTCAGTATAAGTTTTCCCATAAATTCAACTAGTTTGCATTAGATCTAGAATTTGACGGATTGTGAGAATCTATAAATTGGCGATCTACTGAGTCACCACCTCGAGCTGAGAAATAATTGTTTCGATGAACTTAAATGTTGTACAAAAAACTGGCCAAAAAAGATGTGTTTTTTGTGTAAGAAAGTAATCAACGTGAATAAAAGCAATAGAAATCCTGATTTTGCAAAACTAGATATAGTACAACTTTCGTGAAGTTATGGAAAGGATATAATTTCAAATGTTGAGAGCACTCTTCCAACACTTTAATATTCTCTGAAAATGAGAAAATTACATCCTATTGAAATATCTTCTGCTCTCACTGTGAGAGCATGATTTATCTGAGATTTCATGATTTTAAAAATTGATGAGATAATATTTTGATATATCCAGTGAATGATCTTTGTTAACAGTAGTTTTTTTGTAGTGAATTGAAATTTATATGAAAATAAAGAGGTTAATTGCATCTTTCAGTGTGAAAAGAGGCAAATATTTATTGAATACTGGCAGTAATGAATAAACATTCTTAATTCTGATTGTTGACATCCTGAATGCCCAGCGATAAAACAGTTTTGATCTTCACCAATTGGCAATTGCAATGTCTGATAGTATAATGAGAGACGACTTGCATGGGACACATATATATTGTACACCATAAACCTCTGTACAAGCATACGCCAGGCGTGCAATGTCTCTTATACAATATGCTGATGTACACAGATAAAGGTAAGCGAGTATATGTACGCAAAGAAATCACTGTTACTGAATGAACCAAGATTAACCCTTACGTAGAATGCGAGATAAGCGTTTCCGTTTACTACAATTTTTATCTTCAGTTACTTGACACGGCTGTGAACTTTCTCATTGTTTTCTTTCAACTGAAAAACACACCGTCTTCTCGGTCTAATGCTGTAATGTATTTACCATTCACAATGGATCTCACTTCGAAGGTTAACTCTATTATTACGCAAGAAAAATAATGGCATTTTGAGTGAATAAGGGACAATGAGGTGAATGATGCGTTTTTTTTTTTTGTTAATTTTTCTATTGCTGCGTTGTGGGAGAAGTAATCATGAGGGATTATTTGGGATTGTTGTTTGTGGAACCAGTGACAGAGCTACGATATCGAGAATGAAACTTTCTGCTTCAGATAGAGACAGACTTCTTCCGGGTTTATTGCAGTGTTCTATAGGATCATTACATTAGCTGGTAATCGTCAGGCGTATGGCTTGAGTACGTGGATAATCATAGACTGACCATGTGATTCATTCAAACGGCGTGCCAGGCGAGAGCTCAAGAGATTGGATGGGATCACCGGTAATTGTCATGAGATTATTCTCTGTATACATCAGTGGGGATTTTTCTATGTAATACCGCCCGAGCTTCAAAATTGTCGGCTATTTTTCGATAGATCGCTTTACATATACGGAATTGGAGAGAAATACCTGATTCATTCCGAAGCTCCGTTCAAATTTCCTATTAGCCTATTCGATTCCGGGATAACATTGAAAGATCAAGGAAATTGAGTTTAAAATTATAAAAAATGAAATTATTACACTCTTGTCTGTTTCAGGATACATACGAAAAAATGTTATTTGATGAATTTAATCAATCTGATATCGGGACCACTGTTTCATTGAAAGCGCAGTTTTAAAAAGAATAAGTAACTTTCATTCGTTAATTCATAGAACATGCATTTTTCAAGACAATATTTTTTAAATCTTTGAAACTATCGTATTTTATTTTTTGAGATGATTAGAAATTTCGTTCGGCATGCCGGATCTAACCTACGCCGAATTCGGCGCGAGTCTCGTTTTTCATTCATAAAAATTGCATCAACTGTTTTTTTTACTTCAGGATTCATCTAAGTGTAGTACGGCAAATCCAATTCGGCCCTGATAAGATTTAAATCAGGCATGCCGTAAGGGGCTTAGAAAAATTTTTGTCGCAAAAACAAAATTGCTATGGAAGGGTACAGGAGAGGGAGAGTTGCATGGAGAGTGGAATGATTAGTGGGAAAATTCTACTTAGTAATTAATTATAGTCATTTCAATGGTATCAGTTATTGCAAGTCCTACTGATATACGCAAAATTGATGATGATGTTCAGGAATGAGGCGGTGGGCGATTGGATAAGGTACAAGTCTATAGAGATATTCTAGGTTCAAATACTGGTTTGGATAATTTTTTTTTTTCGTATTGTCGAACCTTTGGGTCAGGCACCACAATTTATTTATTTACTGCCGAATTCAACATTGCTTGTGAATTTCCCATTAACAATGTAATAATTAATACAATATCATCCGGCGAACGTTTGGTCAGTCTCATCCGGCCCAAACGCGGGATCCGCGTAACGCGCCTTATCCGCGCCGAATATGGCTAACCGTATTAGCGCCGAACATTACATTCGGCATGCCGGATGTGGACCGAACACTTTGCCGAATGAAATTTCTAGTAGGGTAGTGAGAATATGCTAATTGCCTAGTAATCTGTGACCGTTAACTTTATTTCAAACAAACATCTCCTGAAAACTGTGTGAACGGAGTTGATTCGAACCACATATTTTTTAGTTATAATTGGAAAATATGAGTAAGAACTTATAACCATAAATTCTAGAAAGTTTTTCCCAAAAGCAATCCAAAAATATGCCCCTCGTTTCCAGGATGTTAAAAGAAGGAGGCTTTAAAATCTCGTCATTGCATGCGCATTTCAAAGACTTTTTTCGCTATAATAATATATTTCATCACGCTGTGTCGGAAAAGTGCTTCCTCGACACATTGAGGTGAAATAGTATATTTCGTAACAAGTGAAAAAAAATGGTTTTTGGCGAGCGGGAGGTTTATATGACGAGCCGAAGGCGAGTGATATAATCCCACGAGTCAGAAAAGCACTTTTCAGTCACTCGACCCGAACCGGAGACTGACTGAAAAGTTACTTTTCCGACACAGCGTGATGAAAAATATTGTTCGTAACACGTGAAAAAAGTGGTTTTTGACTGATGGGATTATATCCCTTTCTGGCGAGTTGGAAGTTTACATCACAAGCCGAAGGCGAGTGATATAATCACACGAGTCAAAAACCACTTTTTTTTACGAGTTACGAACGTAATTTTTCATCGCAATGTATCTCCGTTTCGTGTCGAGTGACTGGAAAGTACTTTTATGCCACTCCTGCCTGAAACCGGCTGATTACGCACTCGGCGCTTCGCGCCTTGAGCCTAATTCAGCCGGTTCCAGGCGTCGTGGCATAAAATTATG
>JAPYZM010001598.1:0-17483 GCA_030522845.1 Psyttalia concolor
GCACTGGCCCGACCGTTGACCCGACCAGTCCCGAAAGTTGACCGAGATTTGCCGAATTTCTGGTTGCTAAGTGGGATTTTTCTATTCAATTTCTAACACCGTCTTCGCCAACCTGTGTACGTGCGCCGAGATCGGTTGCTAGGGGGAACGAGCGGCTGTTAACGCTCTCTCTCGCTTTCAGAAAAAACCTATCATACGTTTTTTTTTTTTTTTTGTTTATTCCGGCCCTTTCCGCCCTTTCGGCTAATTGGCCCTATTCACCTCTATGCAGGCGGCTGCGGATTCTACACTGTACTCCATTTGCACTCCTATAAAACATAGGAGTTGACATGGAAACCACAGAAAACTATGCCGGTACAGGCGGTCCCACTATTAGCGACCTACCGCTCCCCGGAGTCTCCGGTTGAAAAATTCGCATCCACCGGAATTTGAACGCACAATCTTCCGCACACTAGGCTCGCACCGAGCCGCTTCAGCCACCGACGTCGGTACCTAGCATACGTAAGACTCGATCCTTCAGATTATCCAGAGGAAATTGCTGAAGCGATGGGCTTTACTATCACCAACTAATCGCCATCCTTCAATCTCTTCTGCTTTTACAGATCACTAAAATCTAATCCCTCAGAAACAGATCACCTCCGGGTCTGGACGGATTGGACTATGAACTATTAAAGAAACTTCCTACGAACTTGAAACTGATATTCTTAGACTTTTTCAACGACATGTACGTCTATTCCGTCTTTCCTAACTGCTGGAATGATCATTAGGTTAACTTTATTCCTAAAGCCACTGGAAATGCGGCCCGCCCTATCTCATTGACATCTTGCATCTGCAAACTTTTTGAGACGATGGTTAAATTCAGACTTGAATGGTGGATCGAGACTAATAATGTTCTTCCTGCATCTCAGACTGGGTTTCGCAAAGGCAAGTCCTGTTCAGATAATTTGAGCAACTTACTCCTGTATGATGATTCTAACCTAGCGCAGAAACATGAAACTCTCGCTACCTTCCTTGACGTAAAGTCTGCGTTCGATAATGTTAATAACTCGTTACTAATCGATAAACTGGCACAGATTGGCTGTTCTGATAACTTAGTTAAGATCGTTAATTTTCTAACATACAAAAGAATAATTTCTTCTCCTTGCAACTCAATCCCCCTCCTGGCTTATAAGGGGGTCCCACAAGGAGGTGTCCTCTCTCCTCTCCTGGACACCGTTTATGGATCTGACACATGCCGTAACATCCCTTCTAACGTAACTATTTGTCACTCCTTTATTAGCCTAACGTAACTATTTGTAACTCCTGTGTCAAAGATGGCACAACCATCCTTGAAAATCAATATTTAAAATCAATAACAAACTCCATCATCTAGGCGTATGCCTCTCATCTGAAAAGACAAAACTCGTTGACTTTAACAAAAGAAGAAGTTCAGCTACTCTCGGCACTCGAATTCAAATCAATGACTGCGAAATTCCATGCACATCAGAAGCAAAATTGCTTGGCATTATATTTGATCACAAGCTTAATTTCATATCTCAGACCAACGAAATTCAGACAACTGTCCTCAAAGCTCTCAATATTCTAAAGTACTTGCGTGGTGTATGGTGGGGTTCGGATCTTGAGACTCTATTGATTTGATATCAGTCTTTTGTTAGGTCGGTGCTTGAATTTGGCTTGTTCGTGTATTTCGCCCGAACCACAGCTAGCATTACAAAGCTAGAACGCGTTAAATATTCGCCGATCAGACTCGGCCTCGGTTACCCCGCACAGAAAAAAATATATGTGGAAATTATATTTCAAAATTGCTATCAAATATATGCAAAATATAGAGCATATATTTCACCTATATTTCAAAAAGACATTTTTGGCGGATTTTTTATATTAACAAATATAAATAAAATATATGTGAGTTTCGTATTCAACCAATAATTGAAATAAATATATGAGTTAGATTTCAGCTCTAACAGAAAATCTTTCAGAAAAAATTTAATTCTCACTTAACGCTCCTTCTTTCAGCTTAGTAAATCCCATTTCACTCAATAGCATTGTTTTCGTACCTAAATAAGGGACAGATTCAAATTAAAAACTTTCTATCGGAAAGGGGTTTGAACCGACAACCTACGGAGTCGTAATCTAACGCGTTACCACGGAGCGATCGCAGACAATTGGTATTAGCGATCATCGAAGTGGCCCCTATGAATGGTAGCTACCCGTTTTTCCACCAATACAAAATAAAACATAATTTACCATTTCAACAAATGGTAATGTACTATTTTTTTAAATCGTAAATTACGAGATTTTTCTCTTATTTTACATTATTCCAATCTCTCAATTTACGGCCTTCATAACTCGGAATCTACGATATCTCAATCTTGTATTTTTGACGATTGAGATATCGTAAATGACAATTTCAAAAACATAAATTATGGCATTAAAACCTCAAGTTACGAGATTGTTTATGTAATTTACACTTCAAAAATGAAAAACAAGCAGGTGACCGAGCCTATTTGGCAGAAGGCATTCAGCCATCACTTAATGTATTATTTGTCTTTTTAAATTTTACTTTCTACCAATTTCATTGATTGCTATCAATCAGCAGGCCTCCGAACAAAATCCCTGCAAACATTGACCGACATTGACCATGCGCAGACACACAAGGTGCTCAAGGTTGGTATTTTTGCGTTTCAGACTGTTCTGCATAATTTCCACGCAAAATTAGAAAATCGAAAAATCCGACGATTTCACAACTTCCTCTTCGCAAGCAAAACCATGGATGTTGCGGTAGATTAGAAAAAAAATTCTCACTTCATTTCGTGTTTGGCATTATCTCGGAATCTAAGGGAGATAGCATATTTTTCCTTAAGACCTTTTTTGTAAGCATCGTTGCAGTCTACAAAAAAAATTAATACGAGTGTTAATATTTCAAAATATTGAAAAGAAAATTCAGATAATTACTAAATAATTTGAATATATGGAAAATAGATAATTGCAAACATAGGCGAATATATTTGGGAAGTATGAGTCATACTTCTATCAAATAATTTACATACATTTCACATACATAAAAGTATATAAATACATTATAATTTCATATATAAAATCAAATATATTTCATTTATATGTTGAATACACATGTTTGGCATCATTATATGTGGTATGGTTAGGATACATGTGAAATATATAGGAAATCTACTCCGTTAAACATCCTCCTTGGAGAGAGCAAATTACCTTCCATAGAGGAAAGATCTCGGTTTCTAGCTTAACCATTCCTCCTGAAAAGTATGTCCAACGTCAAATCTCGACTCTCTGCAACAATACATAACATTATCAGTTTGCCGACTTATTATCCTTCCACTCGTCGCTTTCTCATCAGAGCAATAAAAGAGATCATTCCTCTATTTGATATAACCGACATCAATGACCACTTCAATATATTTTTCTATCATTATCATACTGCTATGTCTATTCTCCCGGTCATTCCAAATGCACAAGACAAACACCGACCAGTAACCGAAATATACGTGGATGGTAGCAAAGTTCTCCATGGTCGTTCAGTAGGCGCTGCGATTTATTGTGAAGCATTAAACATATAAATGCTTCAATTTTCACCGCTGAGACGCTTGCATTGAATAAGGCTGTAAAACTGGCGCTCTCCTCCCCTGATCGCCATTTCCTGATCCTTAGTGATTCGCTCAGCTCACTTCGATTCCACTCTTCACCAACGATAACTATGAAAACCAATAACAACATTTTGGACATCAAAAACAATTACCACCACTTCACTGACCTCACGGTGGACTTCAATTTAGAATTTGTGTGGATTCCCTCCCACTCAGGCATAACAGGTAACGAAGAAGCAGATCGGATAGCTAGGGATGCTACGAATAACAACCCTGATTACTCGTATCTCATACCATACTCCGACTTAAGATCTATATTTAGAAAAGATAGTTCCCAAGCTACCAACTCCTGGAGTTGTGAACTATGAGTAATCAAGGGAAAAAAGACCGGTTTCGTCCAGGTCCCTTCTGCACAGATAGCAATTTGTGTTTAAATGTGGAATTCAACTTCAAAAAGAAAAAAAATACAAGAGCGACTTTCCTGGACGTTCAAGGTGTCTTTGATAATGTAGACCCTTGTATATTAATCGAAAAACTGGCCAATCTGGAATGTCCTAATACCGCGCTCCGATTAATAAAATTCTTAACACATGAAAGATTCATTCACGCCAATATACTTGGCGAAAAGCTTCTGGCAGTTTCCAAGGGAGTTCCCAGGGGGGTGTATTATCTCCACTATCATACACCATTTATACAAGCGATATAAGGGAAAATATAAATTCTTAGATTAAATGCTCACTTTTGCCGACGATATTGCACTGTACTGTTCTTACAGTGGTTGCGGAATACGAAATTGCAATCCTGGAGAGTTCAATTGCTCAGCTGTCTACAAACCTTAATCAAATAGGTCTCGACCTAACTCCAAGTAAAACAACCATTGTTCAATTTATGAAGCCGACGTTTACACGCGATGAAGTCGAAATCAGAATTGAAGGTCTCGAGATCTCTCCTAGTCCAGTTGGGAAAATCAGTAAATTTTTAAATGCCACCCAATCGAAAACCACCATAGCCTCACTGATCTGTTTTCTTCCCCTCCACGTTGTACTCCGTCTACTGCGATCTCAGGCGCGCCCTGCTTTAGCCACAGGTACGCACTCCATCGTAGTTCAGGCGCCACCGCTATGAAATTTGGTGGTTCCAGCTTCTCCGTAAGCGCTAGTAATCTCCTTGATAATTTCTGTGAATACGGTCCATTGCAATGTGATATATACACGAGACAAGCATAACTTAATCGATGCGAAATTTACTACAATAAATAAATTGTATCGCGCAAAAATGGGTAAAATACTATTAAAAAATCACAAAAAAATGTGTGAAAAAATCTCGCCAATTCGTCGTTGGCTTCCGTACCTCCACCATGTACGTGAAAGACTAAGTAGATATTTGAAATTCACACACTGGGCCCACCAACCAAATCCTGGGTTCAAATCCCGGTCTGGCCTATCCATTTTTATCAGTAAAAATTTCTTGTAATTTATATTGAGAATAATCCTGGATCCTATCCTACCTATTCCAAATCCCATCCAACAATATCCTCTGACGTCACAAGAATGTGGAACGCTATATAGATTTCCCGTCTTTCATGTAAAAATGATTGCCGATAGGAGGGCGGCGGAGCTCAATATATACAAGAAATTTGAAATGAAGAAGTGGCTAGGAGCCGGATAGTTCAGTTGGAAGAGCACCCGATGCATAATCGGAAATTCCCGGGTTCAAATCCCGGTCTGGGCTATCCATTTTTTCCTATACTATAAAAGAGATGGGCCACACTAATGGAAGATGGCGGATTTCATCGGCATAATCGATTATTCTTCATTCGATTAATCGAATCACATCTTAAATTGTTGGGTGCATCTCTCATGGTTGGTCGCAATGAATATGGTTCGGGCGATTTTTGATGAAAGCGACTGTATAATACGCGCGGTAAAATTCATAATGTGAAATAAGAGAAAAGCTAATAGATGGAAAATAAAAAATATAAAATTTTGAATCGATATTCGAAGTTGAAAATTTAAAATTCAACAATCAAAATGCACTAATGAAATTCAAATTCAAAAATTCAGAATCAAAAATCGAAAACATTCAAAACTTTAAGTTAAAATTCAGAATTCAAAAAAATAGAAATAGAAAGAGAAAATAGAAATAGAAATTTCAAAATCACAAATCAAAATATGAATAGTCAAAACTAAAAAATTTTAAATTACAAAATCAAAATTCAAAGTCAAAATTAAAAAGAGAAATTTCAAAATAAAAAATCTAACATTCAAAACTCAGAATTCACAATAAATAAAAGTGGAAGAAAGAAAAAATGAGAATAAAAATTTGTTTAAAAATGTTGTTATTCATAGATCAAAATTATTTAACGATTCGAATGATTCCCTGTGACAAGAAATTTCGCAACAATAACAAAAAAAATGAAAAAAAAACAAAGAAAAAACAATTTTTTAAAAAACTAAAAAAGAAATAAAAACCATTAAATTGTTTAAATGACAAAATTAAATAAATTTTCTAAAACCACTAGAACAAAAAAAGTAAAAAATATGAAAAAAAGAAATTGAGAAAGTGAAGGAAAGAAAAAAATAAGAATAAAAATTTGCTGAAAAATTTTGGTTTTGATGTGTTTTGGTTTTGTTCTTTCGTATTATTTTGTTGCATTAAATTCGTAGTTCTACTTTGCGCAATGCTGAAGGTTGAAAACTTTCAGAGCCATTATTTTGCTATTTTACCCCAAGAAGCAACAAAAAAAATATTTTGTAAAATTCAAATTTCAAAATTCAAAACTCAGAATTCATAATTCCAAGTGAAAATTATAAAATTAAAAACTTTAAAATAAAAATTCGATAGTTATCATGCAAAGATCAAAATTCAAAAGTAAAAAAATAAAATTCAAAATGACAAAAAGCAAATGATTTCTGAAAAAGATCTGGGGAGTTTCTACTGGTCAGCAAACTTTCACAAATATTCAATTTTGGGACAATAACTTTCTATCAAAAAGTTAAGCATAAAAAATGAAAAAAGAACAATTGAAAATAGAAAATGGAGCGTAAACAAATAGATAATGAAAAATGGGAAATGGAAATGAAGAGTGGAAAATATAAAATTAAAAATTATAAGTGGGGATGAAAAAATTTTAAATGACATATGAAAGATGACAAATGAAAGATTTGAAATTCGAGATCAAAAATAAAAAACATAAGCTCCAAATGAGATATTTCATAATTGGCGACATTATCAGGATTATTTTATTCCCAAGACTGCACATATACAAGTCGGGAAAAACGAGATTCAAACTTTGAAGATGAAAATATTAAAATTAAGGATCAAATAGAATCAAGGAGTAGTTCAGTTTTTAGTATTCAAAAATCTGACATTTTATATTTCTGTAATTATCGCGCTCATCACTATGAACAGTAAAAAAACAGGAATTGAATAAAAATTTCGATAATGGCTAATCTAAAATTTTAACGTCAAAATGGAAAGTTCGCAAATAAAAATCATGATTTGGAAAATTGAAATTGGATATTTGAAACATGATATATTGAACAAAATGTTATGGAAACAATTCAATAAGTTTTCTGTAGGATAAAAGATGATCAACGGAGCCGCCGCTGGCCGCGTCGTCGGCGCTAGTTCAATAAAAATTCCATGTAATTTATATTGAGAGTAATCCTGAATCCTATCCTACCTACTCCAAATTCCATCCAACAATATCCTCTGACGTCATAAGAATGTGGAACGCTATATAAATTTCCCGTCTTTGATGTAAAGATGATTGCCGATAGGTGGGCGGCGGAGCTCAATATATACAAGAAATTTGACTATACCAAAATCCCACGTGAAAAAAACATGGAAATATTTTTTTAAAAGCGCCAAGTTTGGAGTAGGACTGCCATCTAGACCTTTTTTCTCCATTTTTGTTTTCTATCGAAGAATCGATTGTTTTTAACAAAACGCGATCATTGGAAATTGATTCGGACAAAGTCAACTTGGCTCGCTCTGTAGATTCCAGAATGTCGACTGTAAATTAATTATATTCGGACAAATTTCAATCTATTTAGCGGTCAGTTTATTGTAAATCGATTGATTCTCCATCGCAGAATCGAAATCGATTCGATTGATAATTATCTGGTTCGTTGGGGTTAGGGCCCGACATTTCTAAAAATTAGGCGCGCCAAGTTGACTTTTTCCGAATCACGTTCCAATAGCCGGGTTTTGTTAAAAACAATCGATTCTTCGATAGAAAACAAAAATGGAGAAAAAAAGGTTTAGATGGCAGTCCTACTCCAAACTTGGCGCTTTTTAAAAAATATCTCCATGTTTTTTCCACATGGGATTTTGGTATAGTCGGTGGGCCCATTGTGTGAATTTCAAATATCTACTGATTCTTTCACGTACATGGTGGAGGTACGGAAGCCAACGTCAAATTGGCGAGATTTTTTTACAAAATGTTTTTTGTGTTTTTTTAATAGTATTTCCATTACCCTTGGCGGTCATTCCTCAAGTTACACTGCCGAGTGAAACGCACTCAACCTTGCGTTGAAACTCATAAAAGAATACCCCCGACGAAACGATCTTATTCTCACAAATTCCCTGTCCGCCTGCCAAACACTCAACTCTAGAAAACTAACAGTTAAAACAAATCCATACATCACTGAAATAAGAAATCTATTCTTTGAAATTAGGGAAAATAGTCCTCCAACTGAAATCTCAATCTAGTGGATCGCTTCTCATTGCGGTATTGAAGGTAACGAGGAAGCTGACAAACTGGCAACGGATGCGGCAGAAGACCTTTCAAACCAATATAAAATCCCATGCACTGATTTCCGAACAGAATTTAAAGCCGAGGAATACAGGTCCACTGTAAACAAAATCACAGAACTGGCCAAGAACGTTAAGAAAAAACAGGTGCGGAATATTTTGAGCTCTATTTCAAGGACATCGCGAGGACCTGGTTTAAACACTGCAAACTCCCAAGAGAAGCAATAGCTATAGTAATTCTTGTCAGAGCCAACCATTATCACCTCGCAGCCTCTTTGAATAGAATCGGAATACTGAACCATCCAAGCTGTTCTTGTGATACAGAAAACCAAAACTTTGAACATATTCTATGGCACTTCCAAAAATACGAACTTCAGAGGTTCAAATTATTTATATGACTGAAGGCATTGAATTACTCCCCACCGTTCACTATTAAAAATTTACAGATGCAACTGACCATAGATATATTGAGGAAATATGGAAATATCTAACAAAATGTGAATTACAGATATAAATTAACTAATATGATAAAATGTAGCTTTACGATGTACAATGTGTGATAAACGATAAAGACAACAGTGTAAATAACCCAATCTTAGGGTTACATCACTATAAAACAATAAGAAAAAAATCAAGGGAAAAGAATATTTCCACTGATTCCATAAGGAACAGAGAAAACCATGATTTGCCGGACTCAATCTCCCTCGAAAAACAATCGTCTGCATCAATAGAGCGCGTGCTAACCATTGCAGCTTACCTGCATCACTCGCGAGAATATGCCTCATTGAGTCCTTAAATTGCAAATGTGATCATCCCGTCGGTTATCTCGATCACACGCTTTGGCAATGCCCGCTATACACTATAGAGAGACTAGATATGGCAAATAAACTACGAGCAAAAGGGTGCTTTTCACCTTATCATGCCAGATTTTTCTTACGCGTGGCTGATTTTCCTCTGATCAAGAAAATTGATGATTTCGTCTCCAAATGCAAAATTGACATTTAATTAAAAAAAGGAATACCACTTATCGTACTACTTTGTGTATAACTAATGTAATTATTACCTACTGTATCTAATCCATGACTAATGTACTTTTCATTAGCACAATAAACCTATTGGTTTGAGTTGCTTTAAATAAAAAAAAAATACTCACCCTCACCCGGTGTTCCCACGTTGTCATAAGTGCAGGGGTTCGGATGCGGATGGCGGTAGTTTAAATACTAACATCGCCTGCAATCGTTAAGAGGAACCCACCTAATCCAATTATGTTACGTGTAACATGGATCTGTGGCACAGGGGGAGGTATGTCTTTAACGGCGGCTCTCAGACACCGGCCGATCTCTAATAGTAGAGGGTGAGCCGACAGCACACTAGACGATACTGAGGTACTCGTGACAAGAAGTGGATGCTACAAATGGTTTTAGTTTGAAAGAAAACCACAATACGTGGGTCCAGTGAGTGTGAATCGTCCATCCTCGTTCTTTATCCTGAAAACCGTCAACTTCAGAGCTAACTGTGTAAAAAGGGTCCGTAGAGTTGCTTGGAAAAGACTGAAGGGAGAATCAGCAGGCAGGCACTTCGGAGGTACCAGGGTACCAGTATTCATCATAGTTACTACCATGATGACCAGACGCACATAGTACAGATGGACTTGTATCACAGCAAAACAGCCTCAGCAACACTGGGCACACTATTAGCTAGAATGCAGACGGTCATTTACCCACAGAACGGGAATTGTAAACAATGTTGTGGAACGCCTGAGTGGGTACGGCAAAATTTATCATGTCCACAGTCAGCAAAAGATCAGAATTTCGTGAATTATTAAAAAACTAGATACTTTCTTCTGTCAGCAGGTGAGTGGAGTTAGATTCAGATTTAGGACAGGGCAAGGTGATGAACATCGTGTCGGGCTAATACATATCTTATGAGTCCAACACGGTGCGGACTCTAGACAGGTGAAAACCTTATTCGACCATATATGGGAGAGAGAGGGCTGGAACTCCCGCTAGATTGTGACCTCAACTCGCATCATGTTGCATGAGGAAGTACGAGTTTCAACAGTAGTGGAGAAAGTTTTCAGATCTTCATTTCGGGTACTGGTCTCAATATTCTGGCCAGAGAGATGGAACCAATCTCCATGGACTGCCGAAGGCAGGAGGTTATTGAGATTAGTCTAGGAACAAATCAATGGTGGACCCGATTGGGGACTGGAAGGCCTCCGCATAGCTCTCAGCCTTGTAATAAGATTCAGCGTTTTGTGTCATTAGTGTTTTAATTACAACAATCAACTGTTAAGATAAAATTCTATTTTTACTAAGGTTACATTGAAAACCTCCGTTTTCAGAGTTGGATTCCCTTTGAAGAACGGAAATCAATTACTCCAACCTACCCACCATGGAATTCACTTTTTTATGCTCCATCAAAACGGGATAGAAAAACATCTCCGAATTGCTGCGACTCATAACCGATAGTTGCCTGGGGTTAAAGTTACGTAATTAGCTACTTCCCAGCCGAGAATTGGGCCAAGCCTGGGTCAGGCTTGAATCAAGGCTATCCAGGCCTGTCCGAGTCTCTGTATCCAAGCCGGGATCAACTCTGGAATGAAACAATTGTTAAGCTAGAACTGAGACTTGATTCAATCTCGAATCAAGCCTGGTTATATATAGTAATTAGTGAGGCTTGTTTATCATTCTTCGTACTGCCAATTCTTGCATATCAGCCCTCATCTGACTTTGTTCCAGACGTGATTGCAGTCTAGAGTGAGTTATATAAAAGTAATGATCATCATAGCTCAGATAACATAGGGCTGGGATGCTGATATGTGGTCACTGCGGTATTTTTAATATCATAAACTTGAAAGGATATTAATGTTCAATGAAACCCCTAGCAGACCAAGTTAACAGAAAGTTAGGAGTTCCGATGATTAAGAGTTCGGATAATGTCGGATCCGGCAAGTTTTTTCCTGTCGGAGGTGGAGGGGCGGATGTTTTCTCTCAATTCTTCACTCGTGTCAGAGTGAAGAGTTCAGATTATGTCTTTGATTTTTATTGTTTATTCACGTCAGAGTGGCCAGGGGGGGGGGGGGCTTTTTTCTTACTCTTCCCTCTTGTCCGAGTTAAGAGTTCAAATCATTTATTTAATTTTTATTGTTTTTTCACTTCTGGCGGGGGGGGGGGGGTGAAGTTTTCTCTTAACTCTTAACACTTGTAAAAGTTAAGTTAAAATATGTCCCCCGCCCCTCTACATGAATAAATAATCTCAATTGACCAAATAATCTGAACTATTCACTTTCACAAGTGTTACGAGTTAAGAGAAAACATCCGCCCCTCCACCTTTGACATGAAAATTTCATCGAATCCGACATTACCTAAACTCTTACCGAACTCTTCACGTTCTCTCAACGGCAGGAAATCTGTAAGAGTTCAACTCATAACTCGGTCCTCTCGGGAGACTGCTATTTTGAACTTGTTAAAGTCACTTTAGTCAAATACCATCGTTTCCCTACCCAAATAACCTATAGACAGAAATAAACATTTTAGTCTCGAGGGGATTTGAACCTAGAACCTACGGAGTCATAATCTAACACACTACCACGGAGTTATCCCACGCAATTGTTATCGGTATTAATCGATGTGTTACATTTGAATGTAAACTCCTATTTTTCACTAATTATAATTAACAGTGATAAATTAAGTCCATATGCATTAAAAACTAGACATTTTAATGATTATTCTTACTGCAGGAAAAACATTCTCTTCAAAAAACCGTTGGACTAAAAAACTGATTATTCAAAAGGAATGTTTATTTTGCACAATTATCAACAATTATCAAATGATAATTAACACTGATTGTTACTTCATTTTAGTAGATTTGAGTAGAATGCCTTATATGCAGGCTTTCAATGAAAAACTAACCTCACCCTATCCTGACAGAACGTTTCTGTCAGTCGATCGATGGACTGTTGGAAATACTCTAGGGTAATAAAGGCCCGACATAGCCTGGTTAAAAAACTGTACACCAAGGCTTGGTTAAACAGTCTGGCCCCAGGCTTGTTACAAGCTTGGTAGTCGGACTTGATATAACGAAAAAATCTATTTGCTGGGAATTCCCACCTATCCAAAATCCCAACTATTGAAATATGTTGAACTCGCTTCGCTCGATTAGATCGCACTTTTCAATTTCGACGCGAATAAAATATTGTGTGCCATACGAAAGTAAAGTATTTTCTGACTCATGTGGTAATCTCACATTTCGTCAGGAAATACTTTACTCTCTAAAGGCACAATATACTATTTCATGAATTACGAACTAGAATATTTTGACACATTGAGATGAAATAGCATATTTCATGCCGGAGCCTTGCAAAACAGATCATCGTCTCCCATGTGCCAAATCGCCTTTCGAGCCGAAGGCGAGGATGGCAAGCACGTGGGGGAGGGTGATATGTTTTCCATGGCGAGACGTGGATATTATTTTTCATGACGTGGGACCTGGGAAAAGCCAATTTCGTGGCGCACAGCGACACGAAAACGGGGTTTTTCAGGTCTTACGTCACGAAAAATTATGTTCGTAACTTGTGAAGAAAGTGGTTTTTGACTCGTGGGATTACATCCGTCGCTTTCGGCTCGTGTCCTAACCCTCCCACTCGCCAAAAAGCATTTTTTTTCACTTGTTACCAAATATACTATTTCATCTCAATGTATCGGAAAAGTAACTTTTCATGCAGTCACGCGACGCGAGGTGTCATGAAAACAAAACATTAAGTCATTCGTGTTAACATTATCTCCGTTTCTCACTTGTAGTGTAATGTACTATTTTATTTCAGTGCGGCCATCGGCTTTCTAAAAATAATTAATTTTCTCATCACCAGAGCTCAGACGCCTCTTTCTTCCACTCATTTGATTGCTGTTAGAAAGGTTCCAAAAAGCTTAGCCAATCAAAAATCAGTTTTTGCAGTTATGTAAGCAAATGCGAATACTTCTGCACCCAAATGTACCTTATGTCTTCAATTTGATAGTGATAAGTGTTGAGATATATGATAGCGATGTTAGGAGGAACTGCAAAACATTTAACACATATGACACGTGAAAATCTCAATGACACCAATACTCAGTCGAGTTGAAACGTCGTTTTACCTCTTTAAAGAGTGGTCGGGAGAGTCGAAAATACTTTCCTGCCGTAAATTTTAGTTTCACACGTGCTTGCCAGACAATAAGAATTGAATTTGGCGCACGTCCCGAGTTTTTCACCCACTGCATAGAGTACGCAGCATCACCAAGAGCGTAACTTGCTTGTTGACACATTTCTGCGCCCGAGCAGTTTGTCAATAAAGGCAAGAAACTTGTCAGTGCATAGAATAATAATGTCACCAGATCTTTGTAATCATGAGTCGTAATTGCCTAGATGAACGAAACTATTAAAATCTCGAGTCCATTAATTGCTGCAATTCTCTACCTTTGAAACTTCAAATCCAAGGCAGACAAAGTGTAGTACTCCCAGAAAGAGTCTCAAAAAAAGAAGAACATGAAAACAGCTATCAATTTTTTGGATCGAGTTGCAGATTCTCACGTGACAATCAACAATACACTTCAAACAGCTACATATGCCAGCACTGTTGCCTCCAAATTCATGACGAAAATGCCTTCCGTATAATTTTAGCCTCGTACCAAGTTGCACAATTTGTCCACAAATATGCAGAGTCAAGACTATGTAGCATGTGTCGAATCCCATGACAGCCATAATACATATAAGGCGTGCAAACCAGAAAGAAATTCTCCTCAGAAAATAAATCAATATACCTAACGTCAGGGATTCTTCTTCTTTTATAGTTGTAATAATGATTGTCTTCACCAGTGAAACTGAAAACCCGAATAAGATTTTATATGAATCGGAAATTAACCATGGATAAATTGGTAAGAATGAGGACATGATTATAATAACCGGAGCGAAAATTTTTGGCCATGTATTTCCAATGTATTTTTTTTTTCAGGAATTCGGGAAAAATAATGAAACAATTCTATTAAAATTTTTTATTGTCGTTTTTCATTTTTGAATGTGAAAATTTCGACTATTTCCAACTTATACCTTACAATATTCGAACATTGCGGTCCGGGGGGGGGGGGGGGGGGGGTACATGAGCCATGGGAACGAATACAAAATTGAAAAATATAGCCAATGTTGAGCAAAAATTTTAATTTTTAATTTCTAATTCAAGTTTTGATATGCTTTTTTTTGTATTTTAATCTTGTAACTTTCTTAAGGTTCACAACGAGGTCACAAGGGTTACAAGGTTACAGGGAGGGTGCTAAGGATCATAACCAAAAGAGTCACAAGGATAACCGTGACAGACTATCCGCATTTTCTTAAGTAAAAAATTTCCTATGCGTAATTTTTGAGTAAAAATAGAGAATTACGCGATAACCCTTCCCGGCAAACCTCCCTGCTCGCAATTTCACAAGATCGTGATGGATAAAATAATGAAAATATGCAAAATTATCAAATAACCATCCAAACATTAATAAATAAATGAGGTACATTTTTTAGATTATTTTTCCCGAATCCTTTAGAAAAACGCCATTGGAAATACATGCTCAAAATTTGTCGCCCTGGGTATCCGAATCGTCTCAAAATGAGCATATTTGATACTTACAACTGAATATGAAAATAGTCGGTGCTATGAGAAGCACAGAAATTTTGTTCGAATATCCGGCATAACGGTGCATAACTCCATCATTCTCTTCAAAATTAGCACTGTTCCAATTATCATGCATTTCCTTCAAAACAAATTGATAGACTTTTGAATTATAATGCAGTATAATCATGCCGCATACTATATAACTGAAATATATCAATAAACCGATTTGAAGGAACAATTGATGCTCATTGTCGGTGTTTAATACTTTCATGAACTGTGGGAGCACAGCAAACAGAGTTACTGTGATTGCACAAATGAAGAATCTCATTCCACTGCTGTTTTTGGGTTTTGGCCAAACACCGATGGCACTGAGAAAAAATCGGGGAATGCATGTCTCCCGAGCGAAATTCCAATCACTAGAATGGCCAGAATTTTCATTCAACATTTGACAGAGCCGAGACATTTTATAGAGATTCGTGTCAAGTGTCGGTATGACAGGTTCAGAATTGGAACTGACGCGTGTCTGAGGCAATGAGTTTTACCAAGAGAACCTGCGCAAACGCAAATGTTAAGGAATAGGTGACTTTGGGGACTTGTTTCTGCGAATTTTTTAATGCTATACTCAAAAGTTTTTATCGGGTATCCGATCGATTTCTATGCATGTTATTCTCCTTGGTAAATACTGCGGATCATAAAGGGAATAGAAACTTTTCCTGTGTACAACAAAGCTTGTAGTTCATGTGACATGGAAATAGAAATTTAAATTCTCATTTTTAAATTCTCTGTACCGATCGAAAGACAACAAGATTAGTCGTTGTGAGTAATAACATATAGGATGTCCCAAGATGATTTGTACGCCTGAATAAGTGGTTAAAAAGTAGTTGAACACGAAAATGTTTCAGACCAAAGTTGTAGGACTTCGAAGGAGAAAAATAATGAGACAGATATTTTGAGCATAAGTTTGTAGGCTACAAGCATAACTTAGTTTTTCGTCAATGGGGCCAATAATTTTGGTCTTACAAAAATTGCTGGGCTGGGTGAGAGGAATACAATGATATGGTACATGATGTTTTTTTTGAAAGGTTTTAGGGATATTATCACAAAAAATCGAGAATAATGAGAGGAAAGTCCAAATAAAAATGTTTGCCCATGGTGTATGATACATGATGTGATTGGGAGCTTCATCTCGGTAAACAAAGTTGAATGAGTTGAGAATATTCTTGTCAACACAGGATTATTGTTGTTTTGTTTGTGCAATCTCAAGCCTAACTTCAGATAACGTAAATTCATCAGTATCATTTAGTACAGAGTCAGCGTATGATCATAGATTATTCAGGGAATGAAATCACAGATATTTCACTCATTTTGGGTGAATGTCGAAAAAACTATCAATCTGCAGCTCGCCTTTATCGGCAGCGTTATCGTGATCGACAACATCACCCATCTGCATCTGGGATTCGTTACGTGGAAATGAGTTGTCATCGTGGTAGAATCCGACAGTTTGGTAGGCCTCGCCGACGCGTACCTGATCGTGAGGATCCGCGAACTATTACTGTATAGGCATACGTTCATTTGTATCCCGCTGCAAGTGTAAGAGATGTTGAGCGTGATATTGATATTCCACGTAGTACAGCACATAGAATTCTTCAATCATGTCGTTACCACCCATATCATGTGACACTAACACAACAATTAACTGCACAAGAACGAGGGTGATTTTTTGTCGTTGGCCATTAGTAAGTTGAATCGACATAATAGCCATTATTGGTCCAACAAACCCACACTGGATGCAATCTATTGACCATCAGCATCGATGGAGTCTGAATGTATGGTGTGGCATGGTTGATGGCCATGTAATTGGGCCGTACTCCTTCAATGGAACTGTGACATGTGACAGTTACCTCCACTTATTGAGGGTAGAACTGCCGGTTCTGATGGAGAATGTTTGCTTGCAAAGTAGAAAGAGAATGTGATTCCAGCAAGATGGTGCACCACCTCATTTTGCTCGAGACGTAAGGATATTCCTCAATAAAACATTTCATGAACGATGGATTGGCCGTGATGGTTTTGTGAATTGGCCGCCTAGATCTCGAGATCTCACTCCATTAGAATTTTATTTATGGAGGTTCCTGAAGGACACTGTCTACAGAAATTGACCGACAGCGTTGCACGATCTGCAAAGGCGTATTATTGATACCATCGAGAAAATTGCTCGTAATGTCCTTCTATCTGTCGTACGGAAATTTTCGGAAGTGACTGCAGGTTTGTTTGGAAGTGAATGGCAGGAACATTGAACAGCTTCTGTAATATCTGACATACAGACACCCCCCCCACACACACACACACACACACACACACACACACACACACACAAACGGTGGTGCCGCGAGGGAAAGTAGGGTCGAGCAATTACCGGGGTCAAGCGGTTTTAGTGGGTGCGGGCCCCACACACGGTGTGACAGTTGATGGGA